>JAECUM010007708.1:0-86869 GCA_016617855.1 Megalonaias nervosa | reverse complement strand
TGGTCCAGAAGACTACACTGGAATATAACTGCATGGATGAGTATGCTTCTTTTGAACCTGACTAAGAAGGTGAGAATGTAGTAAACTCGAACTCTTTTTCATTTAGAACCAAAACACAAGATGATTATTTATTAAGAAAAATATATGAATAGAGTTTCAGTATATGTTAAAGTCTTTTTGTTTTCATACAAAGTCAGAATATTATCATTATCTTGAGGTACAATTCTATATATGCCATTCTCACATAAAGTTAGAGTATATTTAGCACATACCGTTCATTCATTGTATATTAATACCTCTTTTTATGAATGAAAGATTTAGATTCACATGCAAAAAAGGTTACTGCAGAAGAGAAAATATGTCTGGATTGCAATTTGTTAAACGTAAATTCGGCCAGTACACTTTCACTATAACATAATACTTATTTCAATTGAGAAGATATAAATTGGATACCAAGTCGGCCATAACAGCACTCACGATGTGTGTGTGTGTGTGTGTTTGATCTTCAACGTAGCTTTAACAATTTTTCAGTCATATCTCTACGATGTCTGCAGTGTGGCAGTTTATAGTGATGTCTAGCACTGGGGCATCATGCAGCAGACATGTAGCATGATGTCCCACCCAATCACATTATCTTGACACCAGGCCGACCAGTCCTAACACTAACTCTTAACGCTGAGTGTTTTGCGAAGCAGTTGTTTGTACCATTTTTATAAGTCTCTGGTATGACTCAGCCAGGGTTCGAACCCACGACCTCCATCATCCAAGGCGAACGCTCTAACCATTAGGCCATCGGAGCAGTGTGTGCATTCACGATGATTTAGGACACTAGTAAATCACAAAATAAAAGAGCTGTGTATTATTTTTTAGAGATTGCTAGATTAATCTGGTATTGTTGAAATGAACTTAGAATGTTAAGTCGGTGAGGATAAGACTCATATTGACTTGAATGTTTCAGCTTTTTATGACCATGTTGGAATTTGGTTTATGAAGTGCTACATCGTGTGATGACTAAATTGCATTGATAATGTCAAATCCGCGAGGATAACGTTCATGATAACTTGGACATTCTATTCTCTAAGAACAATTTTGGAGTTTTAATGTAAGAGAATGAATTACATAATTTGCCGCATAACAAAGTTTATCAGCTGTAATTTAGCTTCATAAAATTAACTAAATACGAAAAATCACTAATAAATAAATTATTAATCTAATCAAAAACATTTTGACCATCTAACTTACCATAAGTTTATAAAAAAATTATTCAATTATTATTATTGATTATGAAATAAATTTGTATTGAACAGAATCCATATAATTTAGAAGAAAGAAAAACCACATTTTTGCTTTGCTTAAATAACTTTAAACACACATTTACTGTCCAAACTAATGCCTAAAGTTCCAAAATATTATACAGAAAAACAATAAATTTAAGCAAAAAAATACATAAACCTTGCAATAATTTTGACGTGACTAGTTTGAAAGCTGTATGAATACCAACAAGCAGCCCACAACACTTTATATTCTTCCTAGGAAACCCACAAACTTTCTTAGAATCTTCTAACAAACACGTGCTACATCAATTAATATCCTTCTCATTATCCGCTTGAAACATGTACATTTCTAGGATGACCTATGTGACAGAAATGGTAACAATTAATACTTGCAATAGTGAATACAACACATGATGAAAGATATACACTTATGTCATAATTTGTGTGTTAAAAATTCTAACAATCATTACTTATACATTGAATATAAAAAATATATATATTAGCTTCATTCTACGCAAAGACTTGCGTACAAACGTTAGTAAATAAATTGTTTATAACAAAAATGTAAACATCATACATCTCTAGAATATGTATTAACAAGTTCTATATAATGGTATAGGATGAAATATACAACCAGACACAATGAAAATGAAGGCAGTGTTTAGTCACTGATACAGAAGAGTATTTTAAATGATGTCATGCATGTATATTTAAGTTTATCTATATCTAAGGACTATCAGATTTTGTTGACATTGTCAACGAACAGACCGTCATCTCCTGTGAGCCTATTATGAGTAACAGCGAAAATTAAAGTTTACAAAAAATATTATCACAATTAAGTTTTAAAGAAAGTGTTGATATAGTGTATTATGAATGTAATATTAAATTATTCTAACATATATCACTGGTTACATTATTTCAACATGCATTATACTAATTGTTTGTAGTTTCTAACTCCACGTTATGTATTTTTATGGCGATTAATGTGGATCGTGAAGTGAAAATTGAAAATGCAGTTAATATATTTAGGACTTAAGGTACTAATTCAGTTCCATTGTTAAGTCATGCAAACACAATGATATTAAAAATTCAATAACTTTAAATTTCTGAGTGCTCATGATCTAACTTATCTTTATCAGTATGTATGAAACCTGGATGACAGCTTCTATGGAGAGAAAAGGATATGAACCGCAGCATTTTCTGGACCTGCATGGGTTTGAAACATATGCTTTCAATTCCACACCAAAGAGTCGGGTGCTAATTTCAGTAATGAGTGTTCCAAGCTCAGGACTTTTAAAGGACTGAAATTCCATCAAGAAAGCAATATCTTTATTTTTTTAAGTTACTACTAGGATAAGCTCTCAAAAGATTCTTTTTCCTATAACATAACTTCCATTATCAACCAATCTGGCAACCCAAACCCTTATATATTCAATTCTATATTCACCCATTTTCAGGCTGGTTCCAATTTTTGCATACAATTGTAACCGTGTGTCCTTTAGAATTGGAATGAAGCAATTCTCAATGTTTTACGTGTGTAACATTTAAAATATGCGTATACATTAGCTTGACTTTTGTACAGCATGCCTTGGAGGAAGGTAAACATAATAATCATTTTAGTGTCAGTGCTTTGTGTCTTTTAGTCCGTATACACTGTATATTAAAGTTGTTTTGATTAAGCTTAATATTAAAGTTGTTATGGTCCTTTTCGTAATTAAATAAAAAGCTGGATAGACATAAAGAGTTCCTCTTTTTCCTAAACTCTGAGTTGTGTCCATACATCGAAACAGATTAAATGACTTCAAACAAATCAATGTCTGAAAGTCTCTCTCGGAATCACTAATTATTAGGCAATGAAATGTATCAATCACTAATAAAAAGGATATATATATATATAGGGAATTGTATAGGCTCAGAGGATTGTGCCATCTGCTTTGACATGGTGATGTCAACTGAACGGACTTGGCTGTGCAAACAGATGTATTATCTTCAGAAATGATTGTCTTTCCAAAGGAAAGAAATGACAAAACTATTAAATTTAACAGAGAGAGAGAGAGAGAGAGAGAGAGAGAGAGAGAGATTGAATGAAATGGTCAATATTGTTTATACTAACAGGACTGTGCTATCTGCTTTAAGATGGTGATGAAAACTGAACGAGCTCGGTCGTGCCAAGAGATAGATTATATTGAGAATAAATGTTATTTCAGAATGGAGCTATCATTGTTTAACACAGGAGCAGATTTATTTCCTCATATGCGGAGGTCTACAGAACAGGTCGAGTAAATTGCTAAATTTAAAATGACTGCACAGTAGATATCGTGATATTTGAAATGACTGGATGGATTATGATCTAAAAGAAAGTTCATCAGAAAATGAACATATTTTCAAACTACATTTTTTACACACCCACACACACCTCCACACGCGCACACACACGCAGATGTGCGTATAATGTATAGTAGTATAACATATTATGGTAACTGTAGTTCTAAAGTCAAATAATATATATTGATGGAAGTTTTATTCCCAAAAATTATGAAATTACAAATCTTTAATCACATGGTATCAGGGGCGCCCATAGAATTATTTTCGAGGGGTGGGTGTGAAAACGTGTATTGGTCGGCAATTAGGTTTTACGGATGAAGGCCAAATTATGTTTAGAGGTGAAATCCGGGGAGGTGGTGCAAGTACCTCCCTCCTCTTTTCCCTAGATACGAGAGCCCATGTATGATATCAGTTTTAAATTTATGTATAAAAGTAAAATATGATTGTAAAATGAATATACATATACACATATAAATTTAATGAAAATAAAGTTAGTAACACATACCAAGTGATCTATTTTACAGGAAAGTCCTTCGACCGGCGATGAAAAATCAGGATCATTATAGTAATTGAATCAAAGAATGTATATTGATGAAAGGTTTTCTTAAAAAATCATGAAATTAAGAAGTTTAATCACATGGTATCACTTTTAAATTAATGAAAGAAAGTATTAAAAAAAAGCAAACAATGTAAATTCATAATTGCAAGTGCTTGATACTCCCTGGCTCGTATCATAAAGAAAGAATATATATATATATATATATATATATATATATATATATATATATATATATATATATATGTGTGTGTGTGTGTGTGTGTGTGTGTGTGTGTGTGTGTGTGTGTGTGTATAACGCTGATCTACAATTGCAGACTTAAGCCTTAAATAGGATTATAAACACAATATGCATTTAAACATATTTAACGAAAATAACGTTAGTAGCGCATACCAAGTAATATATGCTGGCCAGGAAAGTTCTTCGACTGGCGTTGTCAAAAATATTTGGAAGTTGTTTGCACCCTGAAGGTCTTTATAAGTTCCTCTGCATCATTATAACTTCTCACAAATCCAGAATAATTACCCGTTCTTTCATAAAAGAGGTTGTAATATGAATGAGACATAACTATGACCACTTCCAAAGGGAAACAATAAGAAATGAAGTTTTTAAGCCTCTAGGGAACAATTAAGAACAGATAGAGGTAATGTTTATTTAATTTTCTAACTGCCGAAGAATACAGTAAAAGTTGTGACTATCGGAAAATAAAATATCATTGAACCAGTCAAGATGAAGAAAAATATTGTTAAAGCAATGTGTGTAGAAACCATTAAGAACAGAGAGAGAAATACTGTTTATTTACGTCGCGTCGAAAATTTCCCTCTATGACAACCGAAACGGAATGCGGTATGCAGAATGAAGTTTAGGTTGCGACAATCAGAAAATAACACGTTAGTGTACCAGTCAAGATCGCCCGCCCAAACTCATGAATATTCATTCCGATTCTGATCCCTGTCCATGTAGACTTAACGCCAGTCACTGTCCTCTAGTGCCGACCTAGGTCTGCATCAGGGCCGCCACCAAGCCGTATCCTGTGGCCCGCAAAATGATTGGCGTCACAAGGTGTCATGAGAGAAAACTAAGGTGGTGAGGCCCTTGGGCCATAAAAAATGCCCTCATGCGGCCCTCAGGGTGGTTTGAGTTTGAGACCCCTGGTCTACATGGACAGGGAGTTGGAGTAGGTATGAATATTCATGAGATTGGGCGGGGCGAGCCGACATATCCATTGTGGCATGCGGAAACTACCGATTGTTTACGGAGGTTGCCGAATAATTTTTTCAATTATAAAAGGGGATTTTTAAGTCTAATTAAACATTTTTATGGTGTGCATACATAACAAATGCGCTTTTTATGACTATAATAACATCACAAGTTTTTTGTACAATATAGGTGGCCAGTGACCTTTGTGTTAATTGGTGAGTTTACCCCCAAATCAAGGACAGTTGTTATATAACTTATGTGTACACATTAGTTTCCCCACCCCCACCCCCAATCAAGTGATAATTGGTGAATTTCCCCGCGAATCAAGTGCAATCGGCGAGTGTACACGTTAGTTTTCCCCGAATGAACTGTCTATGGATTTTATTTATATTTTTTTGGATAAAATGTTTGTGTGACAGTCATTGGATGATACGCTGGAGGATATATGCTGGAGACGAATCATTTAAATGTGAAGTGTTTATCAGATTCTTCTGATCCGTAGTTATTTGAAGAGGCACGTGATACACACTGGAGATAAACCAGTCAAAAGTAACGTTTGTAATTACACATCTGGGTACAGCACGGAGTTCAAGAAGAATACGATAATACATGCAATACAAATATGAAGTTTATAACAATTTTTTAGGACCAGCAGTAATTTGATACACAAGATGATGCATGCCAGCGATAAACCATTCATTTGTCAAGTTTGTGATAAAATGTTTGCCAAAAATAGTCATTTGAAAAAACATACGATCATACATACTGGAGATAAGCCATTTAAATGTACAGTGTGTAGTTTCTCGGCGAGGCGCAAGAATGAAATAAAGATGCACATGGTAATACATAGTGACGATAAACCGTTCAAATGTCAAGTTTGTGATAAAATGTTTACCTCAAGTAAAAATTTGAGAAAACACACAATGGTGCACACGGGAGAGAAACCATTCAAGTGTAAAATGTGTAGTTACATGTCGAAGTGTAGCACAGATTTGAATAGTCACATGAGAATACATACAAACAGGCCATTCAAATGTACAGTTTGTGAGAAATTGTTTAGGGATAAATGTAGTTTGACGAGTCACGAGAGTATCCATACCGGAGATACAACATTTGAATGTACGATGTGTGATAAAATATTTACCATCAGTCGACAGTTAAGGATGCACACCATGATACATACTGGAAATAAACCATTTAGATGTGAACATTGTGACAAATTGCTTTGTACCAAAGGTAGTTTGAGGGGTCACATGAGGATACATACCGGAGATAAACCGTTTAAATGTGACATTTGTGATAAAATGTTTACCTGGGATAGTCAGTTGAAGAGTCACATGATGATACACACTGGAGATACACCATTTAAATGTGAAGTTTGTGAGAAAAATTGCAGGAGCAATGGTGAGTTGAAGACACACATGATGATACATACAGGAGAGAAACCATTCAAATGTGATGTTTGTAATTACAAGTCTAGGTACAGCAGCCATTTGAAGAGCCACAAGAGAAGACATAGACAAACCATACAAATGTGAACTTTGTGACAAGTTGTTAAGGATCAGAAGTAATTTAATGAGACGTGAGATGATGTATACCCGAGATGAGCAATTCAAATGTCAAGTTTGACCAGAGATAAGCAATTCAGATGTCAAGTTTGACAATCTATCTATCTAAAAGTATGTTGATGCAGTCACATTTGACTATTAAGCAATGGGTGTTGCATGGTAAAAGACAAAGTAAAGATGTTAGTGATAGGACAGGCAGAAGAGTAATGATAGGAAAGGCAGCAGTTACTAGAAACACCGAAATACACTGAAAAAACAAAATGCACTGAAATGCATGCCAAAATACACATGTATTTACATGTTCTTGGTGTATATATTAGCAGATATATACATGTTCTCAGTGTATACATAATGTACACACTGGAATTATGATGTTTTTCTAAAAACGGTAGTATAGTGCATAATAAAATATTTTGATATGAATTATTTACTTTTCGTCTATTTATAGAACTCATCAATTAGTCATACTTTTTATTGGACAGGTATCATAAAAGACTGACTGTTCGTTAGGGAACAGAGGTGGTATGATAAAGACTGATTCTTCCTGAATGGAGGTAATCTCTGTAACGTCGGTATAATTAATATTATTCAAAAGTTAAAGTAAATATATAATATGATGTGTATGTATTACTATGATTCTTCCTTTATCGTATCTGTCAAATCAAGTACAACTGAGTGACGCCATTACGTGAATTTAGCTATAAATAGGAAAAAAGTACATAATTCATATCAAAATTATATAAATCATAGTTCATTTTGCTTTATATTATTATTCAAAAAAAATAAATCATAAATCCTGTGTGTATACTGATAAATATACCAAGAATATGTAAATACATATATATTTCGTTGTGTATTTTGGTGTATTTCAGTTTTTCTGTGTATTTCTGTGTTTCTGGAAACCCGAAAGGCAGAAATAAGTAAAAGAGTGTCAGTGTTTGTTTGCATCCCATCCTACTCAGACCAATCTGGCTACTGTATCGGCAATGAGATAATGAACCTCAACCAGCATAGCCCTGAGAATCACTGTCTTTGTTTTAGCTCACTAGTTCATTAGGATGTGATTTTGGAAAGCTCCTACTTGTCAGGAGCTTCTGCAATTATAGATGATAATTTTTAGAAGTAGTATTTTGAAGACCCACACAATGATACATACTGGAGATAAACCACTGAAATGTGATGCTTGTAATTACATGTCTAGGTACGGCACTGACTTGAAGAGGCACATGAGAATACATTACTGGAGATAAACCATACACTTGTGAAGTTTGTGACAAGTTGTTTAGGATTAGAAGTAATTTAATGAGACACAAGACGATATATACCAGAGATAGCCAAGTTTGTGATTAAATGTTTATCAGCCACAATTATGTGAAGAGGCACATGATACACACTGAAAATAACCATTCAAATGTGAAGTTTTTGACAAAATTTAAGACCAGCTGTAAGTTGGTGATGCACAAGAGAATGCATACCAGATAAAAAGTATCTGTGAATTTAATGGTAAGATGTTTACCAGGAGTAGTGAGCTGAAGAGCCATACGATAATACATACTGGAGAGAAGCCATACAAAAGTGAAATTTGTGACATTTTTTTAAAGACCAGTTAGAATCATTTGAAGAGGCACACCATGATACATTCAGGAGATAGATCATTTAAATACGAAGTCTGATAAATTGTGGAGAGCATCTGTAATTGGAGACTACACAAGATGATGCAGACCAGAGATAAACCATTAAAATGTGAATTTGTGATCCAAAGTTTTTGTCATAGCTATTTATATAGGTATTTACATAGGTACATGATGATACATTCTGGAGACGTAAATGTGAAATTTGTGATTAATTGTTATGGACAACAGTTATGTCAAGTTGCACAAGAGATATGTATCCATTAGATAAACCATTCAAATATCAAGTTTGTTATAAAATGATTTCCTGGTCTGATAATAGTCAGGGACAGCAGAATGCTAATTAATATAAGTAATTTGACATTACATAAGATGGTGCATACCTGATATATATATATATATATATATATATATATATATATATATATATATATATATATATTGTTTTAATTATTATCAGCTATGTTTAAATTTGAGGAATAACATGGAATAATAAACAGCTAACATAAACAGAGGTTATATGAACATGTACAATGGACAAAGCAAGCAAAATGGTTCATAGCTAAAAAATACACAACATATTTTGTTGGCTAACAATAAGCTCCAAGCTGCAGTCTGTGACACAGGACAAAAAATGATGTGTCCATTAGGTGAAAATATATTACCCCTTCCTATGTACTATCAAGTTAAAAATACAAACAGTACAGTGGTCATTCGTTGCAAAGGGCTTACCATGTAAGGAACGGGTGAACTGTTGGTTGAGAATATAGCTTACCTTGCAAAAATTCCAACAGGCGGAAAGGTCTATAAATTACACACATTTTGCCACCGACCATAATTTCCCATGCTGGAAAGTACTCAACAACTTTTATTTTGAAGGTAAGACTAGAGTATTTCTTATTGCTAATAGAACAAATAATAGTATAGTTTTGGACTTGGACATAAAGGGATATATGCCAGTTTTAAATTAGCATCAAATAATTTTTATATTGAAGTATTTTTAAATTTCATATATTCAAAGTTTTAAAGAGAGTGTTTTCCATATTCAAAAGTATTTTAGTCCATATGTCCAGTATTCTTAAAGTAGATATGTAATATTTTAATGATATAGTTCAAGGTATTGTGCTTGATCTGTTTTGTGTTATTTTTTAGATATTATAGTAAAAGTACTTAAAGATTTCCAAGAAAAGAAATATTATTAACAAAATTAAGATCAAAAGAAAGATATTGATGGGAAGATGAAAAAATATTTAGAATTAAGAAAATAAAGAAGCAATGATAAGACACCATTAGTTAAGTGTAGAAGCGCATTGATATTACATTTATTTAGACCAAGGATGATTAATGTAAGAATTATGAAAACATAATTACATTGTATTCACACGGTATTACATTTATATTATGTATTTATATTGTCTTGTACAGGGCTGAGGTTATAAAATAAGAATATTACCAAAATATGTAAAAGTCAAAGATGCATTCAATTATGTGTAATCTTCAGAACTGTATAATGAATAACTTATGGTTTAAGGGAATGAATATGCAATTCCTGCATTCTGACATTTGAAGTGATAAATTTTAATTTACTAATATTAAGATGTGACCTAGAAGGACATTCAGACACTTAGAACAGATTTATAAAGGGTAAAAAGAGTAATATCATGGCAACCACTTAGAAATGTTTATATAAAATTGCTCAAAATGAAAGATGGTTTCATATTTGGAATTGTTTGTTGTCCCGAGGGTTCGGAATACTCTTCAATAAATGCTTTTGATGATGAGCTACTGATTAAACTTCATGAAGCTCAGAATGTTTTCTTGCTAGGCAGTTGGAACAGCTGGACTTAAAATATAGATGATTTTATTACAATAGCAAGTGATACTAATAACAATGATAAGTTTGATCAAATCGCTTCTGATTACCCTTAACAATGTACAACATCAGCAATAATGGTATCTCAATGAAAGGACATGTGATAAATAACTATGGCAATCACATGGTAGAACTTTGTAGAACTTGCAGTATGTATATAGCTAACTCAAGAATCAGATGTGACTGAGGCAAATGTACAAGTGTAAGTGTAATAGTTACCAATGTTTTAAATCCATCAAACAGTTTTGTGTTTATGATTTTTGTCCAATGCCCACTGAAATTCATAATATAGTAACTGTCATGGTACACACCGAGGTAAATCTGAGCCAAAGTGTGTCAAAAACTGGTTTTGGAGATCTGTTGAGAAAAATATATTCATAGCAAGTATTTTTGAGACGCAGTGGAAGCTTTAACTAATAAACTATATTAATTGAGAGAAACTACGAATATATATAAAAAAAACGGTACTTGGGATTTCTTACAAAATTGTGACAATTCTTTTAAATGGTGCTAACAAAACATTTACAAATAGGAACAATAAAAACAAATATATCATAAAAAAGTACATAGTAAACCATTTTTGGGAAAAGAATGTGAGCTAGACATTGCTAAACAAAAACAACCCCCATAGAAAGAATATGTTTTCTGCCATTAGAAATTACAAGAAGACAATCAGAAAATTCTCAAACCTTGATAAGAAGAAAACTCGAGATAAACTAATAAACATGCAAACAATCCAAAACAATATTGGTCAGTAATTTTCACTAAAGCAAATGATGACATACCTATCAAAATGAATACCTTTTATGATTATTTTAGGAACATAAACTCATCCGATGAGAAATATGACAAGACTGATACATATGATGTACCATTAAATATAGAACACTACATAGTACTACATGAACCAGTATCATCAGAGGAAATACTCAAAGTACTAAGAAATTTGAAACCTAGCAAGTCACCTGGTGAAGATTCCATCTTGAATGGATACTTCAAATGTACAGAAGTTTTTCTTCCAGTTTTTATAAGTTTTTTGACCTGATTTTAAATACAGGTGCTGTGCCAGAAACTCGGACTTCAGGGTTGATTAAACCAATTTCAAAACTAAGGGAGATAAATCAGACCCTATCAATTACAGGACAGTTACTCTGTTGAGTTGTCTTGGTAATTTACCACTGTTCTTAACAATAGAATTTCACTTTTCTAGAAGATAACAATTTTTTGTCTGAGGACAAGGCAGGTTACTCAATAAGGATACTCCAAACTGATAATTGTGTTGCCTTGTAGTCCTTAATACATCTTTCAAACAGAAGACATGAACCATTATTTTGAACTTTTGTGGATTTTGTTAATTTAAAATCATCTTTACTTGGTGTGTTTATTGTTCTTTCCTTTTTTTTTATGTTTTACTATTTTTATTTTTTGTTTATGGAGAGCACAAATTACCATAGGTTCATCATTGTAAAGTAATGAACATGCTATGGATTAGTCTGTGTTCTGTGGTTAGTCATTTACATCCTGTCTTCCCAATTATACCAATATCTATGCAATTAAGTTTCAGCATGATCTTATTCAAATGAAGTAATGACTGTAATAATGCTGTCAGAATGAGTTATATTGCATTTACTGTGAGAAAAATATATATCTTCTATGGCTGATGTAAATGCATGCAAAATTAGTAATATTTTCCTCATATGTTGTGGACATGTAATCGGAGTGTAATAAAGAATTTGTCGTTTCCATCATTGTAAGGTGTTTTATATAATCCGTAAATGATATATATATATATATATATATATATATATATATATATATATATATATATATATATATATATATATAGATAGATAGATAGATAGATAGATAGATAGGTGTGTATGTGTGTGTGTGTGTGTGATTTAATTAAAAAAAATTTCCTTGCTGGAAATTACTCAGCAACTTTTATTTTGAAGATGAACTACCCAGCCGAGGGTAATGGCTGTTTCTGCAGCACCTTTCCATTTTCGTTGACATCAGCATCATCATGACTGTCTATTATATAATTAAAGGGCAATGGATCGACGTTTTCCTTGTCATGCACAATCACCATTTACCTTATGTAGTACTCTGGACAAAGAACAGAACTAAGATTCCCTATGAACTTAAAAGATCACATTAACAATG
This sequence comes from Megalonaias nervosa, assembly GCA_016617855.1. Lineage (NCBI taxonomy): Eukaryota > Metazoa > Mollusca > Bivalvia > Unionida > Unionidae > Megalonaias > Megalonaias nervosa. The sequence continues at coordinate 74,275 of JAECUM010007708.1, read as the reverse complement.
AAGAGTAAGGAGTGCAGTGTAATACATGTATCAGCATATTAATTGATGATGAATAAAAAATTATATTAATACTACGATAATAACAACAACAACTACCACTACTACTACTATTTATACTACAGCTTCTACTACTACTAGTACTGTACTAATCTGCTTAAAAGTCTGGAACAAAATCTTGGGACAAGTCAATTCATAGCTTTGAACGCCTGATTTCAAACAAAGGAAAACCATGGTAACTTTCCTTTTGCTAGCAACATTAGAACAGCATGATGATAACAAATAATAATAATAATAATAATAATAATAATAATACTAAATAGTGTAAAAGATCATAACAATAATAATATCATTGTGATATGATAGGCAGTACTGCTTTTGAAATCATAAATAAATAACTGAAAAAAATAGTTCTCCAGTTCCAATATTGCAAATGGGCATAGCTAGGAATTTGATTTTCTCGTTGCAAATATCAGTGTCAAACACCCTCACATGATCTGCTACACGTTTCATCATGTTGTCATTAGACCCATCCTTCATCATTGTGAAAGGGTTTCCCATACTAGGTAAAGTAACTTGATGTACATACATAGAACCAGGTGCATTGTTAACAATGATTGTGACCAAACTGACCATAGTTAATGGCTGCAAAATTTCCAAGCAATTTGCGAGTTGGGAAACATAATCTTGCACAGCTTACTAAAATGATCAGCAGCCAAGAAATGTAAATTATGCTACGCTACAAAGTTAACAAACAAAACCTATGCATTAGTTTCAATGTATACTGATGTTGATACAAATATTTGCGTCACTTTAGGCGCATTATGTGATAATTTCTCATTTGCAGTCTGTGGCATGCTTTTCAAGTGCCTTGTAAGATCATTATTCCCACTAGAAATGTTCCAATGTATGTTGCATGATGTGCAGTACACAGGGTTTTCTCCCTTTTCACTACAACTTGCACATCTAAATTAGTTTATCCAAGCTCTGTCGAACTTGCAAACATGTTTCTTTTCTTCCGACGGCGTATTTTCCTTCAAATACATTAGCGTGCATTTTATTTTCAAATATTTACTGCAGCATATATGACACATTACTCAATACTGAAATATGGACGAGTAAAACAACTCACGCGTGTACAATAAAGGAAGTATTTGGCCACCGTGTGGCTACTTTTCAAAAGACTATTCGTATGGCCACTGTGTGGCCAGAAGAGAAAAGACTATCTGCTCGGTAAGTAAGTACATTAGGGACAAGTCCGAAATATTCAGATTCAGATTGGATTGGGCGCTTGTTTCCGAATCATATCAGCTTGCCCACCTGCAGCTGGGATGGAAGGCCTGGAGGTCTGCAGTTGGGATGGAAGGCCTGGAGGCCTGCTGCTGGGATGGAAGACATGGAGGTCTGCTGCTGGGATGGAAGGCCTGGAAGAATAAGATACCTTCGATAATTATATTGATTTCTTCACCATGTTAGAAAAACATGGGAAAATCACAGTATTCAGTGGGTTGAAGCTGACAGTAAGTCTATTGAAGCAGCTAATAAGGCATTGATATCATCAGCTAAGCCATATGAAAACAAATTTGCATATCGCTATTTAAGGTTGCTCTGCAAGAATGGTGGACAAGGCAGAAAACAAGGTCATGGTTTACACCCGAATTAAAGGTAAGTTCATTTTAATTTTTCTAACATATCTTGAGGCATTTCTAAGAAGTGGAGTTAGAAATTTGCCCCTGTGCGCCCCCCCCCCCCCCGGGCCACTAAGGCCTCTACTGACACCACCCCACCCCATACCAGTCTTGCAAACTCTTACGATTTTGCCGTAACTCTTACGAAAATTACCTTTAAAATAAGGACTTAACGGCATACAAGCAAAAACTACGGAAAAATGATCGTTGCCGAAATATCCGGATAGTCAGTTCACCGTGTGTGATATGGATCCGGGTTTCATATTAGAATCAGTAAACGTAACCAGACTAACTTTACAGCAGCACCACAGACGCTTTGAACTGCACCTATTTGTTCATGCGAAGCGTCTGCATGAACAAACTGATGATTGTAGAATTTTTTAATAATGGCGTCCAGAAAACCATTCATGTTTAAGACGGAAAGGGAAAATAAGCTTCTAAACAAATGTTAGTAATCAACACAGAAGAATAAAAAGGAGTATTCAGATTCTTGTGAATAAAAGCTAGAAAGGACACAATTACGTTTATTGGACATCATGTGCCAGTTTGAGTATGTCTTGTGGCAGGACATATGATTGCCGTCGTCATGTGAAATTGAAAGAGAATTTCCAAGAATTATGTCAAGTTGAGAGATAGCAACAAGTCAGTGAGTTGCATAGGGTTTGGAACTAAAGCTTGTGCAACTGTACTAGTGGTAAATAAAGTCAATGCGTACTTTACAAACTTTCCAGTTGAGCATAACGTTTGTCGTTCCTGTGTTGAACTTTAATTTGGGTTTTCCAGCTTTACATTTGCAGTTATTGAGAGTTCCAGTAGTTTCGTTAGTCTACCCATTTTCTTCGAAGTTGACTGGTCAACGATGGGTAGCCAGACTAACTAACTAACTAACTACCTTTGTATTATCCTGGCATGCGTACATATTGTACATGTGCCAGTAGTTAATGACCGCATAGCGGCCTGCTAAATATCCCGGGGGAAGGATTCAGAGTCTCATCCCCCGGGCTTTAATGCTCTTTATAGGAGCTGGTAAATTAGCCCAAGATCGTTCTATAGTAGGTCGTGGAACAATAAGTCCCAATCGACCTACCTAACTGGTGAATTGACTTGTATATTGACGGTTAAAAGTTCGAAACTTTTTAAACACGTCAGCCTCCGCATATAGAGGAGTCTATGGTGGCATGTTGGTGTTACCGGGCTATCTTTCTCCATCCCGTAGGGTCTCCAGCACGCACATGCAGCATGTTATACCATGCACCCACATGCCAGTCCGCCATAGCACCTGTTAGGGGCTTTTTCTTGAGTGGGAATAGACCCAACACACACTCAAGATTTGTACAGTCTGTAATAACAGCCCTCCAGGTGTCTACCAAAGCAATTTGTGACGCCAGTTGCGATTGGTTAGCAACTATGACGTCACAATGGGACACCTGTCTTCTAGACGGGTGGAAATCGTTCCACTTCTCCGTCTAGATACGGTGTGCCGAGTAGGGAAAAGGAGGAAAGTGTCCCGGCAATCAGGCGTAGAATCAATCGATGTCGACAAAGTCCTGAAGCGCCAGCCCGCACTTATATCAAATTCAGTCCAGTTGTATTAATGGACAAACCTAATGCCAATATTGTGTAAGCCACCTGTGCAATAAACCAAATAAAAAAGTCTATAATTTCGTTGTTGTTTTCACTCAAAAATTGGAATTTTGTGTACAAAGTGTACATATGAAAATTTCTAAAATATAACAATCTGCTAAGTCAAAATGACTAATATTTTTGTGTCCCACTTGAATAACAAAATAGAAAATTTTGATGGTGAAGCCAAAGGATCAAATTCGGTATTTCAAATAGAGATATTATCAAAATGGTTTTCAAGTCAAAAAGAAAACCTATATCATTTACCCAGGCAATTGAAGGTTGCTCGGCCATTTTCATACCGAGTCCCAGGACGTCAAGGCTTTTCCGATTTCGGTCAGAACTGGTATCAGGCGGCGTAATCTTTCTTCTGTAGGTCAACCCCGTACCCCAGTCAAAAGTCTCCATCCCTCCAGTAATGAATTTTTCAGCCCAAAATTTCCGTAGAACTCTGGTCTAATGAGCGCCATCTCGCAATTTCTCGTTGAGTGGGCAGGTCAGTCTGTGACCAATGGGTTGGTACCTGGGTTGCCGCGGTGGGCTATACATACTAGAGCCACGCTTCCTTTTCTTCTGTTTTGTTGGTAAGTCGTGTCGCATATACAGCTCTCTACTCCGCTTCCTACTCCACCTCTTTTGGTAGTTGCACATGTTTGCAAATGCTCCCCCCCCCCCTTTCCTCATGCCGAGATCCAGTGCAGCTTGTTTAATACTGTCCTGGGCGGGTGCTCCGGTGTTGCTCCCTCGACGTCCACTGCCTGAAGGAATGCGTACTGAAAACGGTAGCCAGACTGATGATCGCTCCGCTTTATATCCCTGGAGCACGAACATGATGGAAAACACCCCTGACACAAAAACTTACCATACCATATTACCATCACATGAAACGCACGGACCTAAAAGAAACACTCACGTTGACTTGTTTTTACTTACAAACACAGGCATACACTATCAGACAAGACAGAGAATCGAAGTGCTTATAGACACACTTCTATTTTTTAACATACAAACACACTTCTATTTTTTAACATACAAACACACACAATTATTTTGGCAATTGAATTAATATGTCTTTTCTAGAATGTTGGGGTAGCCCTGAAAAGGGCTGTTGTGTTGACGGGGAGTGACTGCAATATTTTATTGTCTAAGATTGAGTCCCCGTCTGGCGGCAGTCTTTCCTACAGGATAGGGTCTGCTTCTTCGGAAACGGAAGGAGAACTCTTTCGTGTCTACTCGACAGTCGACAAAACCTCTGTCTAGTTCCTGCTGCTGTTGTTGCTGTTGCTGTTCTCTCTCCTGCTTCTGAAGTCTGTACTTCTCTGTCCACTCTTCTTGTTCTTTCTTGATTTCCTCTCTGAAGATCTCTTCTATCAGGTTTTCGGTCACTTTCAACATCCTGACATTCTCTATTTCATCAGGCTTCGGTATCAGGTTTTGCCTGACACGATGTAAATTCACGTAAGCTTCTTTTAGCTTGGCTAGTCTTGAAGGCATCTTCGTAGGTTGACGAGTCAACAATGGATGGTCAGACTAGAGACTGCCGCGATTTATATGGTTCAAACGCGGACGCGATAGAAAAATTCCCTACTAGGGTTTTTGTCAGGACGGAACACTATGATAGCGAATGTCATGGTGAGAGATAGAGAGAAGTCAAAGAGCATATATTCACAGTGTTCTTTGAAAACAAACGACAGACACAATTTTTTCCAAAACACAACATTTTTTATTTAAACAAACAACTAACAAGTAACAATAATATCAAACAAATTATTTTTGACAAGGTTGACAACGTTGTGAAATTAAGTTACATTTCCACTGATGGAAGTCATGAGGTCATTGATGTAAACTACGTTTCCTAGTTAAAGACAAAAGATAGCCATAACGGTCACAAAACCATCGATATACTTTCTCATCATTTCTATAAGATTTACGATCGAAAAAAGTCACTAAATGTTCTAAAGAATATCCAGGACTGCATTGATGAAGAAAATACACAAAATATTGTCCACACACCATGGAATCTGTGCCTTGTAATTTCACATTATTGAATCGTGTCGTCTAGGCATTTCTTCTCATAATGTCGATGATGTCATCTTCCAAGGGGGGGGGGGGTAATCCATACGAATCAAAATACTCCACACAATCCAGTGGGTTCCTGGGAGATGACTGTTGTCCGTGTAGATGACATAAGCTTGATGGTCTTGAGGTTTGCGATGAGGTAGTTCATCGTTAGCACACACCACAGGATTCCAAGAAGCAGTGTACGAACTGTTATTCAAAAGGTACTAAAGTTCCCAGGTATCCATTTTCTTCTTGTTTTTTTATTTTCACAGGTAATGATAAGTCATCAATTCAATTCTGACCTTTTGCTTGAAAATCTCTGACAAGTAACCGTTTCTTTGTTTCGTCTCCGCACTCTGGGCTAAGAGAGATTCGATGCGATAGATCTCTAGAGTAGTCATTGGAGGGCAGGAATGATAACGCAAGCCTTTGTACCGCTCATGCAACACAGCTTCTGAGATGAGACTCCAAGCGTCGTCAAGACACTCGTCCCATTGTTCTTCTTGACTCATCATCAGACATTTATCGTGTTGAATTTGACTGGGATGGTCGTTTTGACATCCGTAGCAATCTTTCTTAGTCAATTCCGTAATTTTATCTACCAGGTGTTTGTCAAAACAGGTTACTAAATGTTGTTCTTGTTCTGGCCATCTGGACTTGACAACCTCCTCCTCCTCGTCTTGGTTTTGGTCTTGGGGTTCTGCTTTCACGATATCCTCCCATTCCATTTCCAAAGATTCTCCATCCAAAAAGGGATAAGAGTCTTCCATAATTTCTAATAATCTAGAATGACTTCTCTCAAACTGTTGATTTCCATGGTATTATCAAATTCATCATACAGGATGACGTTCACCGTCTCGGTGAGAGCATCTGCAAACTGAAGTTCCACACGCAGTAAACCGGATTTTATAGGGTGGAAATGACCCTCGTCGCTGCCTTGGTCTGGAGTGAAATCAAAGGCCCACAAAGTGTAACCTCCTGCATAATCTTTGTACGTAATGCCGTGGCTGGTGTTGGTTTCTAGCTGACCGGTAGCTTCGTACAGGGATAAGTACGATCTCAAGTAATTCTTCTGGGTAAAGTTAGGTTCAAAGGGTCTGGTGCACAAGGTCTTGCCATCGCGACTGACTTCGATCTTGGACACTCTGTTGTGCTTAAACTGGAAAGGATTTTGATCGTGGGCTCCGCTGAGGGCTGCATTGCTTACGATGCCAACGATTAAACGTTTGGGTAACTGTCCTTGGAACAGATGATCTTCAATCCTGGATCAGAGCCCAGCAGCAGTGGTGAAAGTTTTCACTTCTACGCGTCGTATCGGATACTTGGCAGTCGTTCTGCTCAACGTGTGACTGATGTCGTTTCACGCTTTAGGTAACACTTCTACGCGCCGCACGTAAAGTCTGGCTTCTTGGATGATGGTTTTGTACTCGTTGGCATGAGTCATCAAATGGAAAGCGACACTGCTGAGGTTCGGTCTCAGGCGGATATCCACTCCATTTAGCAAATACTTGTCTTGCAACCACATGTCCAAATCCAAACGATCCATCAGTTCTAAACTACGTCCTTGCAGGATTTTCCTTCGACGGTTGTTAAAGCCCCAATTGTGAGGATTGTCATCTGCTGTCAGGGCTGTGTCGTTAAACATGTCCTCGCCTGCTGTGTCAGGTTTTCATACCACGCAAGCATCCAGATGAGTGTTCTTGGCCTCTTTTCCGTACGTCAAGAGATTTTCAAGGCACGCACGGTAATGGCAAGTATCCATGCGACTGCTGACCAGTTTGTTATTCAAGTATAAATCCACTTCGCTGAACAAGGAACGCATGAAATTGATGACGGGAGCTACTCTAGCATCGGCTCCCGGATTGGTGTTGTCAGTTTTGATCACTTTGAGTTTCAGATACAAGTATCTGCTATTCAGATCGATGTAATCTTCGGGCTGTCCTTTGATTTCAACCTCGATGGGAGCTGAATCCGTCAAAGAGGAGACGGGATGAAATTCTACCCATTGGGATTCTTGCATCGTCATCATGGTTGGTGGCATGGCAAATTGATCCAGTTCCGACTTGGAACAGGCGCAAGACTCTCTGTGCATCAATTTCTCTGTGATTGTTTTGTAATAATCAAATATGTTTAAGTCTCGGACGGTTCTTCTTTTCTTAGTCTTTCTATCTCTGGGGGTGTGAAGTCCTCTAAATGGGTTCTTCGTCGTCTTTTTCTGCCTTGTCCTTGCTGTTGCGTCAGGGAAGCAGGAATACCTGACTCGGCAGCGTCCAGGGCATTTATAGGAGTTTCTGGTCGGCCCAAAATATCTTTGTCCGTTTGAAGCAAGACATTTTTGCCTGCTCTCAAGAAAGCTTCTTTGGGGTTTGTTTGTCGATGCTGACATTTTTGGAGAAATTCTTTGCCTTGCATCAAAGCAGCATATTTCAAGGCGTGCAATAACTGTGTCACCATCGGTTTCAAAACGGGAGTCACTGAACGAAAGGCCGATTTCAGCATATCTCCTAAACCATGTCCTCGTTGTCGAGCGACTCCTTCGTACACAGGATACATCACTGACAAGGGGTTAGAGTAATCGTTTTCGAAAATGGAGTTTCACCGTGACTTTCCCTTTGGTGAATGGAATATTTTGTCCCAGATCTCCTTTTATAGTAATGCTGACAGTGTCGAAATACGACTTTCTGACGAGCAAGTAAATAGTGAGGATGTACAAATTCGCGGTGAACGTGATAGGTGTTTCCACCTTCCTCGTCAGTGCTCGTGGCAGACTCCACTTTGAAAGGAATGACACGCAGTAACGGTACGGAGGTGTTTCCCACCACGTTGTACTCCACCACATCGGAGTACACAAAAATCAAATTCAGTCCTTGGTTCATTTCTACAGGGATTCGAAAATATTTCGCAAAATCCAAGTTGCCGGTCACTGTTGCTATTTCGTTTTTAATCTTGATCAATTTGGGGTCTCCACCCAAAATGTTATACAATTCAGGACAAAATGTAATGGCCAATACTTTGTCCTCTGAAAATTTCATCATTAGGCGACCAGCTTTTTTGTGGTATTCGAGGGTGACACTTTTTTGGCTTTCTCCAAGGCTTTGCCAAACATGGCATTGAACTTGTCAGCAATCGCGTTCACCAAATGTTGACCACTAAAATAATAGCCAGGGGGAATTTTCAATCGATAGTGGTCCGTTTAGTTTTGGGGTCTTGTGATTTCATAGAGTCATCTACAATGACGCGTTCATCCAAGTTTTGTTGCACTTGCTCGTTATGAACTCCTACCGTAAAAGTGTTTCGATTTTCAACGATGTTTTTGATGTGTGTAGGGTGAATCATTTCCACCAAAGCCACTTCCCAATGAGCTTCGTGATCCAACTGATGGCCTTAGGTAATTTGGCCGTGCAACAGCATAATTTGGTATTGAGAAACACCTCCATGGAACTGTCACTGAGTAACGTTAAGTAAAATTGGTTATTCATAATTCCATAATTCTAGTGTCCGAGGGGTCGCTAGAGGTCAAAGGAGTGTCTAAAAGAGGATTGTTGTGATGGTTAGGGTGACTGTTGGAAGCGGGACTAACGTCGGACGCAAGGCTCTCTTTGTTTCCGTTAGAAGAATATTTCGGGGACGGAATGGGAAGAAGGTAACGATGCAACTGCTGAGTAAAATGGTCCACAATTCTTTGTCTCTTTGCTGGAAACTCAAATTGGCAATGGCAGCACCGATGACACAAAACACCACAAAGATTTGGCAGAAAAAAAAACGATTTGCGTTTTTGGCACACGTTCTCCACACCACACCCACAAGGGTTGCTTTTGTAGATCTATCAGACAAAAACTGGAGGAAGGAGAGGTCACTGCTGTAGTGGTAGCGGTTGAAGTTGTGTTGAAGGGCATGATGGTCACTTCTTTTTATAGTCGATGATTTGCGAAGCGTCGATCCAAGAGTCAAAACTGAGAGGATATCCTTTCCAACTTACATTAACTTCTTTGAAACGTCGTTTTCCCACTTTACGAGTTCTTCAATCGAGAATGCTTTCGATTTCGTACACTTAATCTTCATTTTTGGTTACGCGTTGTAACTAGGGCAAGTCAAACGTTCCTTTTAACACTTCCCCGTTCATGTCTTCCAATTTATAGACGGAAGAATGACGGCCACGCACTCGTTTAAGGACACGAAACAATTCGGTGGTCCAGTTGGGTAAGTAACCTTTGTAGAAGGTGCGTTTGGTTTTGCCAATGCGCACCCAATCTCCTACTGGCAACACTGTGCCTTTCTTGGGTACAGTCACCGACGGGGACGTACCAAACAGGCGCTCGAAGACGGTCACTTCGTTGTCGGGAGTCACTTCTTGGGGGGCACGTCCGATGCTCCGATGGTAAGATTGGTTGTACGCTTGGACTAGGTGCGGTAAGACGTCGATGTACTTGAGAGTGAGTTGATGCGTAAAATATTTCCACATGCGTTCTTTCAAGTTGCGTTGAAAACGTTCCACGACGCTGGCTTTGAATTCGGGATTCTCGGTGGTGAAAAAATGAATGTCACGTTCCTTTAATTCTTTTTGGAAAGCTTGGTTTAGAAATTCGGAGCCTTTGTCGGTTTGCCATCAAAGAGAGTGACGACCGCTTTCTTTCAACACCAATTTGAGGGCTCGCACTAATTCACTGCTCGATTTGGAAGTCAATGGTACGACCCAAGCAAATTTGGAAAAGACGTCGATGACACAAAACAAATATTTGTAACCACGATTGCAGGTGGCCAAATGAGAGACATCGGCTAAATCGGCTTGCCATTGATGCTCGATGCCCTACTCTCGTGTGCGACTTCTGAAAAATTTTCGTCGAATCGGCTTGTGCAAGGTGTACGTGGCTTGTTCTTGTAACCATCGTTGCACTTGAGGTAAACGGACAATTTTCAGTTGAGTTTTGGCAGCACGATACAATTTCAGAGCTCCTCCGTAACCTGCAGGATGGGATGGATCGTGGTAAATGCTGGCAAACACCTCCATTTTTTTAATAAGTGATCCACTCTTCGCTGATGGCACTCCGAATGGGACGAGGGGTGGTTTAGAAACGGCTTTACGTGTCCGATGTGCCACGGGAGTAGAAGTCGAGGGTAGTTTTGGTGGTAGTGGTGGTGGTAATGGGATGGGTTTGGTCTTCTTTTCTTTTTCCACGTCTTGTTTCCCTTCTTTCTTTTTGACTTCTGTCGATGGATTACTTGGACATCATCTTTTTAACCCAAGCATTAAGTTCTTCTCGTTGGGGTGTAGGGGAAGGGGTCAACAAGGACGCTGCAGTCTTACTAGGGATGGGAGCTACTGACTGTGTTTGAAAGACTTCTCGTGCCTCTTCTTCCTCAGGCATCCGTGGGGCTGTGTCTGTCTTTACCGCTGCGGGTAGTGGTGTTGGTAATGAACTTTTTATCAAGGCCTAACAATCTTTCAGAGTGGGTAGAGCTTTTTCGTCTAAAACTTTCTGGTGAAAGAGTTGTAGTCGTTGCAACAGCTGACAACACCTTTGCGAGTTTTCCCTTTCTGACAAATAACTGCGATCCATCAACGACTGCAATTCGTGTTGTAACTGGGACATCTCGGCCAAATGAGGATTGGGAGGGAAATGCGGACTCCGTTGTTCTTGCCAACGATGGTATTCCATCCATCGTTTGTAAGGCACTAAAGCCAGTTTCTGTCCTTCCATCGGATTTCAATGGTCACGTCTGAGATCTTTTGATTCCAGATGTCCCTTTTATCTTCTTGGACCTTTTATCTTCATCCCAGGATTCTTCCCATCGTTCCCAATACTCCTTTCAGCAAGGGTCCTCCTATTGTTCCCAGCAAGGGTCCTAACAGGGGTAAAATTCCTCCGCGTTGCACCAACATCTTTCTCTTTTGACGAATGGATATTTTCTTTTGGACCATTTGGCGACGAACGTGTCGATGTTTGCCTAAGCATTCTTTCTGATGTTTAGACAAAGCTTTTGCTCTGGCAAGTCCCTGCCAAATTTCCTTGTAGATCTTCTCTTGCAATTCATTTGGTAATCTTTGAAGATTAAATTTTTAAATGGGGTTTAAATACTTGTCTAGGTGTTGTCCAACGTTTAACTCCTGGCCAAGCTGGTTTCTTAAATGACATGGTATACGACTTCATTGAACAGGTCCCACATAAGGTAGGTAGTGACAATCCGGAGACCATCGAGAATGTTCCAGGTAAGCGGAATCTTTCTGTTACCGCTCTTGAAGTGACACACCGCAACTGAAGCACTTGACTTTATCCCCTTCGCCTAAGTAGAAAAATCCGGTTCTGGCTTATTCTTCCGGGTAGGTCCTCCCAGATATTTTGGCCATTTTCTTCGAAAGGTTTGGATCCGACATTCAGAGATGCAGTATTCAGGCAAATGCACAGGGAACGAATATTCGTCTTTCACAGGTTCATTTCGATGAGGGTACGGTGAAATCCGCAGGAGTTTGCTCAGTTTTGGATGACATCCGTAGGGTGGTAGCCGCATGGTTTCATGATAACATTCACCATGAACACCAGTAAAGTGAAAAGGTTTACGGTGACTAGCGGCATGGCTTTCGCTTCCGTCAGGGTTGACACGAACAGCATCACTTTCCATTGTAGGTACAGTCATAGCAAAGTTCCCATGATGTGATACTGAATTGCTGAGGTCTCAGCGGGCGGCATCACTGCCATCGCAAGGCACAGGATCGCACTCCACTTGAGCATCATCGAACTTATGATATGGTCTGGTTGTTAGCATTCATTTTTCTCGCTTGGTGTTGGTAGTTAAAATGAACTATCGGTTTTGAATGTTGTCCCCTTTTATATGCTGGCCAATATCGGCGTGACTTTACGTTAAAGTAAAGTGGTTGGGAAGACGAGCTCGCTTCTGGTACACGATTTAATAGACTTTTTCCAAGGGTCGACTGAATATTTGCTGTGTGGGTAAACGTACATTCTTGTGCGGTTTGTAGGTGGTCACTTTAAAATTTCCATCCTGTCCAGACTGCAAGGTTTCTTTTAATACGCCAAAGTTCAACAGTTGACTGGTGCGATAATTGAGAGTCAATCCTTTCACTTTACACTCCGTGTGCACTTCTCCGTTTGGGTCACGGTATTCGTAGCCTCAATTTTTTGGACCACCACTTGCAAAACTTAGAATCTTGTCTTCGGGATGCTCGTCCGTCCAGGCTTCTAAACGGTCTCCTTCAATGTCAGGGTGACAGTGACCTAGTCGATCGATGTAGATCCAACTGTTCATGTCAAAATACAGTACACGATCTCCCAACATTTCTAAAGCTTTGTGCACTTTTAAGTGAGCATGGGCTGTCATGTAGGCTGCAATGGTGACATTTCCAAATTCGTCGGCTTCTACAAAGTCCAGTTCTTCTTCGTAATTGACTAAGATCAAGTCCTCACGAAGGACGTCCACGTGTTTCATGGTTTTGGTTTTGTCATGAATCATCTGGAAATAGCGGGATGGTTATGTCAAATACTCCGTCTTGGGAAAACACGGTCGTTGTACCATTTTGCCCCACAAACAATTTAACATCACTTTGGCAAACGATCGCCTTCTTTCGTTTTTCTCCACGTGGTCTAAAGTGATGCCTTCCTGCTTCCAGTATTTCTCTTTGGATTTCTTTTGGTCTTCCGGAGTGCGGCACCAGGAAGGATAGCCGTTGGCTTCTTGTTTCAGTTTTCAAAAGGCATCCATGTAGTCTGCGAAAATGCCATTCTCAGTCTCTTCGCCCTTGTGGCATTTTTCTGTCTTGGGAAAGTGGTAAACTTCGTACACTTCTAATAGTTGGTATCACAGGTCCAGGGCTTTGAACAATTCCACGCTAAACCACGTTCCTGTCAAGGAGCGTTCTTCCTGGGTGTGCTGACAAGGTTGGTCTTGGTTGCACGTTTCCGTACAAGTACGGCACAAGGAAAACATCAGTTTTCCTTGGCAATGATGTGGTAAAACGGGATGGTACAAGTTCGTGGGAGGCAAGACTTTGCACATGATCAATCCTTCGTATTGTCGAATGTTGTCCACGTCAGTGTGTTCCGTCAGCAATTGCGGATGCCCTGCGGAAAAGTGACAATATTTGCACACGTACGGATACAGCGAACACACGTCCAAGTATTTGATTTCTTCTCCTTTTTCATCGTTGGTTTGGTACAGCAAACAGGTGGCATTCGTCTGTCCTCTGTACAAGCTGTCCCGCGGGTTCAGAAGGTCCACCAGCTTGTAACTTTCCACGATGCGTTTAAACTCGGATCGGTTTTCAAATGGTGATCGTACTTGTGTTCGCACATGTCTACCATTTGCTATCCTTCTTGTTCTAACTTCAGTCGCCGCTGACAAGTGGCCTGGTACAAGCCTTCCATGGTCCGTTGTAAAAACTGATTTTTATTGTCACGTTGAGGGTAGCAGATGGGACATCCGTGAAATAAGCAAACGCTAAACTCGTACACCATCTGAGGGTTTTCTAACTCCCAACGATCCACCGAATATCTTCCAATGGTCTTTTCGCCTCCTCCGTTGCGGACATGTTGAATCCATTTGTCTTCCTTGTCGCACAAGTAATGTAGCCAGCGTAGGCATTTGACCAAGTATTGACGTTTAACAAAATTGGTCGTTTGAGGGCTTATGACAGCTAGGGTGTTTTCGGGCATGAATCGTTGACGATATACTAAGGAACACGCTTTGGCAGTTGTGTAGGCTTCTTTCAAAGGATCGATCCCTCCGTGTTCCATGAACAGTTCTCGAAATTTTCCACAGCAACGCCGTAAAATGTCCACGTCGGAACGACAATATTTTAACATTTCTTCCTGAAAGTCGAAGGGGCCCGAGGCGTGAGCGTGGTACCAAGCGTATAAAGCTTCTCATTGTTCGGTACGTAGTAGTGAGCTTCAGGCAAATGGTACAGAACGGCGTGCTGATTGGCTTCGGTATTGAAAAAGTGCGGAAAATAGCCTTTGGTTAATTCTGTCATTCCAAACGTTTTAGGCATTCGGCTCAAAGGCATGGCCAAGTAACTCATCGAATCTTTAAACTGCACTTGTCCCACTTGCATGGAAAGGATTTTGACTCCGTTCAAAGTCACTTTAGGATGTTCGTTATTTTGTTTCGTTTCTATGTGAGAAGAAATTGCCCATCGTATCCCGCGAAATTGTGAGCCACCACCGTGGCATAGCGATGGTAATCTCCGTAATGTTCAATGTACTCTTGACTCCACGTCTCGTCGATAGGGTCTAAGATCCATCGGGCGAATTCGGCTAGCGTGTTCAGTCCACGAAATGTTTTTTTTTTCACGTGAGGGCAATGACTAAAGATAGGCTCTTGGATGCACTTCTCGCACGCTCGATGAACCACGCAGAAATTAGGAATGTGAATGCCGGTCTCTTGCATGCATTCGAAATCAAATAGATGAAACTACCTTTCTTCTGGTCATCGTCTTCCTCTTCATGTTTGGAATGGTATTTTTGAATGTAGTATTCGTGTTCCAAGTCCACGATTTGGCGACAAATGTGACATCGTTTCTTTCCTGAACATACGTGCGCCTTGGCAGTGTTGGTACGTATGCCTTGTCCACAAGTAGTGCACAATCTCATTAGCTGACAAGTACTTTTCCCCTGTGAACCTTGCGTCTTTAGATGTTGTTGGTAACAGGTCGGACTGACAAATGTGCGCTGACAAGCTGGGCAATGCACTCGTTCTTGTCCTTCGTCAAGACAGGGTTTAGAGACCAAACATCCCTCACATTTCGATCCGCAATGCTTGTTTTGCTCTCGATTGTTATAGCCATAGTCACATTTCTCACAGTAATAGCTGTATGACAGGAATCCAGTCATACTGGTAATGGCATCGAAATTTTCATCGCGATGATAGACGTGAATGTATTTTCCGTCTTTGAAATCTTTGCCTCGAAACAACAGAGATCCGCGCAGTTCTTGAGGGTGCACTTTCAAGGCGTAGCGTGGAGCCAAGACGTCTTCAATTTTTGCATTTCAGGAATGCCGCAGGGCCTGTTTTTAGATAGCCCCGCTTGCTGTAACATGAGTTCTGCTTCTCTTCCTTATTTGGCTCGGTCCGATCGTCGAATAGCTTTCCAGGCTCTTTTCCATTCTGTCGTGTCATTCTTGTCGGCATACGTTCGTCCCACCACGATGGCACGAGCTAAGCACATCTTGTCATGGGGATTGTTAATTTGAACGATGCTGCGCTTGATGCTGCGAAGGTCGTCCACCAGTAACACCTTTCTGCGTTGTCCTGTCCCTTAAGGAAGAGACACGTCTGTCATGAACAGTGTCACTTTTCCGTCGGTGATGTGAAACTTGTCGTTGGATTGTTGCACGTGTTGAATCTTGTCGATGACTTTGGAAGGTGTCAGTTCTGATGGGCTGCTAACTCGATCCAAACGGGTGATTTCAAACTGTCGTGATGAAAGGAAAGTCTCAAGCGATCGTCTTCTTTGGCTTCACATTACTGTGTCAGTGCGGTTAACAAAGAATCCCACACATCGGTGATGAACCCTTCTGTGTTCTCCAGCGGTACGTCGGACTTAAAATCTTTAAGCTTCACCGTGTACGTGTAGGCTGTGGTTCTAAATTTTCTAGAGGAGCGTTTTTCCGTCTCTCGAATGTTTTAGTACTTTTCCGGGTGATACTGGTGGTAATGGCCGACTTTGGTTTGCTGTAGACTCTCTGGGTCTGGATTCTGGTTCACTCATCTCATCTTCAAACTCGCTGGCATGGATTTGAGCCAAGACTTCAGCTACTGTGCGAGGTGATAAATCACGTTTCTGCCTCTTACTTTCTTCTCCTTTCTTCACCAAAATGATGTGATCGTTTCATCTTGACTGCAAAAGGTCAAATGACTACATTTGAAACGCCATGGACACTATATATGCATGTCACACCAGTGTATATATAAAGGGCTTGTGCCTTCCCTCTCAGCCTTCATTTCACTCTCAAGCTGACCAGCGCGATGGAAGAACCCACACAGATCGAACTTCTGATCAGAGCTTTGCGAAGTGTCATGTGAAAGTTTTCTTCAGATAAGCTGACGGAATACTCCCCCTCCTTTCGAGATAAAAGTCACGATACTTGCTATATCTGTCAGAAGAAAGGACATTAGGTTACAGAATGTCCAGACCTTCAAAAAAGCAAGACCAGTGTCAAAAGAGATGTCAGGATACCTGTTATCATTGTCAAGAGAAAGGACATTTTTCTTCAGACTGCCCTCAGAAACGAAAGGAGCAGGCGGAAGAAGAAGAGGTGCCCTCGGCAAAGGAAGAACCCCGACACCTCCAGAAAGAGAAAAAAGAAGACGAGCAAATAGTGAGGAAGAGGAGGATAAAAAACCTGTGAAAGTGAAGATATTCAGAAAACAGAGAGAGTGAACAAAAAAAGACAGAAGAAATCTATGAACTTTTTAGAAGTGTTGTGTTATGAATTGGATTGTAAAATTTGTACCAGAAAAGACCAGACAGAAAAAAAACGTAAGTGTCTCCTAGTTTTGATTTTTTAGAACGATAAAGGGCCTACACTCACACAATCACACACGTACATCATGGGTTAGAAAAGGGATTTTGAGTTTTAATTAACTGAGGCAAAATGAATACTAACTCTTTTCGAAAGAAGTGTGTGGTCCTGAAAAGGGCCGTTGGGCGTTTGTTTTTTTTAAAAAAAAAAACTCAGGAACGAGGCGCAATCAGCTCCTGTGTTTGATTGGTTAGAACTCACTAGGGTTGGTATCTCAGGCGTAGTAACTTGGTTGGGTTGTTTGGCCCGGGAAGGTCTTTTTCTCTTGGGTCATAATAAAGAAGTCTGATACATTTGTTTCAGACTCCTTAACTCTGCCAAAATGTCTAAGAGTACCGTCACCATTTGAGTTTCGCTGTTTTCCTTCTCTCCTAGACCTTGTTTCTTCTCTGCTTCTTCAAGGAGAAAGGCTTGTTCTGCTTCTTTCTGCTGATGTCAAAATTTCTCCAATTCTTCTTTCTGTCTCTGTTTAAAATCCTCAACGTGTGGTAAAGAAGGAGAAGGTGGCAAGGGTGCTGGTGCTGGAACAAATTCTTGCGAAGAAGAGAGAAAATTCACTAAATCCAAATTAAAATCGACCTCTTCTGGAAGTAGGTCCGTGTTGACTTCGGTAACCGCTGCTATGTCATCGCTTCTCGTCGCTACGGCCGGTGCACCCCAATTCATCGTCTTCTTAGCTTTCGTCATGTTTCACAAAACAATGTCGCATCGATTCACTGCGCACAGACGCTAGCGCACCTATATAGAGAATGTGACGTCACAGGTAGCTCTCTTCGGATTGGAAGACAAACTCCGCGAGGTGGCTGAATTTTGTAACGCGTGTTTGGATTGGTGAACAATCTCAATCCGTTTCGATCCGCTCTTCCACTATAAATAACCGCGGTTCACTTCATTCCCTTCACCTGTTCTCGTCACAAGATGTGGACATACGTTGAATCCTCTACTCTCGCATCGTCGATGCTGTTCCGTACGGACTTGCCCATCTATGTAAAATCATCATGGACCATCATCCGAATCACCGATACGTCTGTTTGGAAAAGAGGGATCTATGTGGAGAGACAAAGCTGTCTGAAGCGAGTCTTCATCTACGGACCAGAGGTTAGACGAAGTTTGAGGAAGAGAATAAGGCCTATGCGATGCCCTCTACGTTAATGAAATGGTGTTAACATAAAAAACCAGAAGCCCTTTGCAGGGCCACTTCATTTGCCTCGAAAAGATATTTATTCTTTCTTGCCTATATGTTATATATGTGTTATATATGTCTACGTCTCTATTGTATTTGTCCCTACCTAGAGTGGTAACCGCGCGTATTCAGGTCAGCCACTTGCAACATTGTTACCAAACTCCTGTACCGTGACGTCACCCTACATATGCCATTCCTATTGACCCTATACTCAATCTTGGGGCTATAGTGCCGGGACGTGTACTTAGCATTACGGTCTACGTGGGGCTATACATTTTGGGGCTATAGTGCCGGGATCTGTTTTTAACATTACGGTCTCCCTGGGTCTATGTCGCCCCCATTAACTACTATTAAATACTGTCGAAAATGTATTATTATTCTGATTTCCTCTTGCAGTCAGATGCGAAATGTACCAAACGACTGTTTTGTTGCTGACTTTAATCATGTTGGGTTACATCTCATCCTATGCTTTGGAGTGATAAGGAGAACATTTTATAGTATGAAAATCGGTAGTGTAATGTCCTTTTTGCTTGCTTTTAGATATAACAATACCTTATTATAGGCAATAGCAAAAGTCTACTGCAGTCATAAAACAACCTTGCTGGTAATCATTCACATGACTTAACAATGTTATTTCTGTTATCACTGGACCGCTCCGGTGGCCTAATGGTTAGAGCGTCCTCCTCGGATGCGGGAGGTCACGGGTTCGAACCGCGGCCGAACCATACCAAAGACTTTAAAAAATGGTACTAACCGCTGCCTCGCTAGGCTCTCATCATTAAGAGGTTAGTGTTAAGACTGGTCGGCCTGGTGTCAGGATAATGCGACTGGGAGGGTTATCATGATACATGTCTGCGGCATGATGCTCCAGTGCAGGACATCACTATAAACTGCCACATCCCAGACATCGCAGTGTTATGACTGAAAAATTGTTAAAGCTAAGTTAAAACTCCAGATCTCAAACGCTCTGTTATGACTCAATCTTGATATGTACAAGCATACATTTAGCTTGCATTATGGTGGAATTTTAAAATTTAATATGATCCTTCTGCTTTTAATTATCTTACCTGAGAAACACAAAACAGATGTAATCTTTTTAAAGGCCAGCATTCAGTTTTTATTGTTTGAAACAGATTATAACAATCCTATGTTGAGTGAATGATGGATATTGCTGAACAGACAGCATCTCAATATCTTGACTTCCAGATGTTATTCATAATACATGCTTGTTGACTGTATGTATCTATTTAGAACAACCGTATTTATGTGATGTAATTTTTGGAAGGAATGTATATTTATAAGATTATTCTTAATTAAATACATATCTTTAAAAAATGGCTTTATTAATTTTGTGAATCTTACACGCACAGACACTGATGCTCTCATAAATGTAAATTCTCTCTCTCTCTCTCTCTCTCTCTCTCTCTCTCTCTCTCATCACATAAAAGAACTTTTTCCACATCTGCATAAATCACAGTGAACTGAAAAATGTTCAAAACAGGAACAACTGTTGGATCACTGACATCTCATCTCTATCTGCGTCGGTGTTAGTCTCCTACTAAGTCATTACAAGGTTTACCATATTTGAATTTTCAAAAAAAGTACAATCTAGAGAGTATCAGTATCTAACCACTGAAATTAAATTAATGTGTTATGATAAAGGAGGACATATTTAGGAAAAAGAGGCCGCGTTGCAACCCTGTTCAACATGTGAATGTGATAACTTTTGTCATTTGCTGTGTATGGGTCAGTGGTTGTTCCTGTGTATTCTTTTGGGTTCTTTTGGCTGCCATGTATAGTCTGTCATGTGGTGAGAAATAATATTTAAACCAAAAACACTGCAATGTGTCGAAGTTTGAATGAGTATTGAACCTTAAAGTTGAATAAATTGTGTATTAAAATTATGTCATAGTCAGCCAGGAAAGTCTTTGTGGAAGGTCGCTTCGACATCTCTCTCTCTCTCTCTCTCTCTCTCTCTCTCTCAGCTGTTAAACTTGAAACGCCAGCATCCGCGGTTCAGTAGAATTGACCGTAACGCTATGATGGGAAAGGACAGTAGAGTCACCGACCATAACCTCTTGAAAGGACCTTATGTCAAATAATCGATTTTCATAGGGAAGTTGATGTGCATCGTATTTCTCAGATTCTAGGCTGTCAAAATCTGATGAAAGAAATGATTGTCTTGGGGAAAATTTAGGAACAGTTGCTTACGATTGGTCAGTTAAATTAAGGCGTACACTTTGGAAGTAATGTGAATTTAAAAGTAACGATCTTGATTAAAATTTTTTAGTCCGATTTTTCTTGCGAGAAGGCAAAGCGACTCCGGGGAAAACTAGAGAATAACGCTTTTCTCGTTAAAAGCTGGGTAAAGGGGACCAGGTGGCTATCTTCAATGGAAATACAGGCTATAGTGCTAGGACGCAATTTTAATTTCCATGTAATTTTCTGTTTTGTTAGTTTTGTTTTATGCATATAAATTTGATATGACTATGATTCATACTATGTATCGTTTATTCAGTTTCATGGAAATCTGTTGATATGCTAGAGTTGGTAATGCAAATTATTTCTTTAATTTTAGTTATTAGTTCATTGATAGAATTGACGAATCGCATGTAATCCAAATATTCAGATGTGTAGGATTTCTCAATAGTCTTGCTCAGTTCTCTGTTGATGTTCTATCTCTCCACTCACAGCGGGCAATAACATCGAGGGAGGTCATCCTCTAGATAACGATCGCCAAATCTATTAACAACTCCTCTTTACCAAGAGAGGAAATGTTACAAAGTGGGGTCTATCGTCCGGGATATTTTGAACAGTGTGAGTGACAGAGCTCGGCAGATATTGAATAGGAAATAGAGTACCATAGCTGCAGTAATAAATTTGGTTATTATTTAAGCAAGGAATTACGAGAGTGAATCGAGTCAATATCTATGCATTCTGTAATTAGTGCGTACCATTGTTGATGTTTTCTTTAATGTTGGTTATGGCATTGTAAGAAATTTAAATTCCGTACCTGATCTGTTTTGATTATGTGGTCGTCGTCTCAATTCAAGCAATTCAGAAAGAAATATTGCCTTTACTCTTGCAAGAAGAGATAATTAAGAAGTCCCGAGGGAGTAATTGCACATTGTGGTGCGAGCAAACTGAATTTGCGGAGAAATTCAGACTTTTATACTGCCAAACGCTGTTAGGTTGCTTTTGAGGGATTTAAGTAAGTCCGTAGGTTGAGACTTTACTGGAATAAAATAAGGGTAAGTATTCTTAAGGTAGCTGTTTCCTGTAAGGCAGTAAGAAGTTAGTAAATACTTGAGCTAAGAAAATTGGTTGGTGATACAGTCGAGTAGACTAGAATGGCAACTGATAGGCAGTTAGTCAAAGAGTTTAAGTCTATTTGTAAAGACGAATTAGGTTATGAAGGGATCCAATTAGCGGAATTTGTAGAGCAGAGTCTCAAGGAATACAGATAACAGCAGGCGGCAGAGAAAGAAAGCTTGAGACAAGCCGAGGAGAAAGAAAGGAACAGACAAGCCGAGGAAAAAGAAAGGAACAGTCAAGCCGAGGAAAATAAAAGGATCAGACGAGAACGGGAAAAAAGAAACAGAAATCGAGTTAGCCAGATTACAAGCCGAAGAAAGAGACAGGGAGAGAGAACATGCGTTAGCTATGGAGAGACAAAGGATCGAAGCAGAATCTAGGAGGGGCGCAATGAATGAATGTTCAGAACCCTCAGGCAAAAGATCAGAGGATAGACGTATCGTCCAGATAACAATGCCGATGTTTAACGACAAGAACGAAATCATCGATAACTTTTTAACTAAGTTTGAAAAGTTAGCTTTTATCCATCACATACCCAAAGACCAGTGGGCCATTAATATCTCTGCATTTTTGCAAGGACCGACCAAGGATGTCTACCATAATATGGCACCCAATGAAATAGATGACTACGACGCTCTCAAGAAAGCGCTGTTATGGCATTCCGAGTAGACCAGTAGAATGGTCGAATACAGCAACAGCTACGGTAAATGGAAAGAAGATTACCGTTCTCTATGACACCGGCTGTAGGTATCCAGCCTTGGTGGATAGCAAATTTGTCAAACCTGTTGATTATACAGGTGAGACAATTGATGTCCAATTTGCTAATAGGAGTAAAGATTCCCTACCGGTTGTCTACATCGACCTTGATTCGCCGTATGTGAAAGGACGAATTCAAGCAGCGTGCTTGTCAGCGTTGTCACACGACGTAATTTTAGGATGTAGGTATGTGTTGCCACAGCCTAATCCTATGACGTGTACACCTGTACACGTGGGTTCCGTAGAGACGAGGTCTTTGAAGCGAAGGTCAGGTCGAAGCCTCTGAACCCCTCGACTTCGCTCATAGACAGTTTGCTACGTCCATAGATAATTTACTACCTGGTGAATTAATACGTAGCTTCGTATTTTTCACTGCTTCAAAGAGATATCTCTCGTAGAACTTCCGTACCTAATCTGAAGCGGAGGTGGAAAAAGTTTTGACTTCCGAGGTTTTAAATTTTAATTATTTCTTGTTTATTTTCAACTATTCAAGTTAATTTTCAGGTAGTCACGAATATTAGTCAATGTTTTCACTTTGATTAGTGCAGTAATCATTCGTGTTTGAAGCTATTAAATTTCTGAACTATTCAGTTAATATATGTTAAATATGACCAGACAGGATAATAGATCATAAGAAAATAAAAAGCACAATAATAGCAGATTAATAACCAATTTAATTATAGTCTTGTTAAATATAAAATCAATCAGCATTCGGCAATTTACAGAAACAAACGTTATGGTGCATAATCTCTCTCTCGATCGATCGATCGATCAATCGATCAACATCGATCACTCCGGTAGCTTAAGTAGTTCGAGCGTCCGCCTCGGATGCTGGAGGTCGCAGGTTCGAATCCCGGCCGAGTCATGCCAAAGACGTAGAAAAATGGTGCTAGCAGCTGCCTCGCCTAATGTTCAGCATCATGAGATTGGCGTTAAGAATGGTTGGCCTGGTGTCAGGGTAATGTGACTGGGCGGGGCATGATGTCACATGTCTGCGGCATTATGCCCCAGTGCTAGACAAAATGGCTGCTCCTATGTGCTCGAAAATCAGCCGGAGTCAGTCCAAAACCAGCAGCTTTCGGAAAGTATAATGAAAATGAATTTCAAAATATATGAAAGGTAAAACAAAACGTATCGGCTTTTTGTTTCTAGAATCTATCTTTAATTCCAGGAAGTGAAAATGACCAAGAGGAGACTGCACTTTTTTATGTGCACATATGAATTATAACCAAGTTGAATAGTCCACAGCCCAATTTACACTTATCAATTATACACCAAACTAGCGGGAATTAAGGGTTCTTTGAACTATATATATATATATATATATATATATATATATATATATATATATATATATATATATATAGGATATAGAAGTTTTTGTCTTTTTAAATTACCATGATAATGAGCGAGGAATACCTAGGAAATTCTTTTCCTCTAAAACTCCCTACAATATACAAAACTTTAGAGCGCCACCTAAACTATGTAATAAAAATGTATAATGAATAGGACGTTTGCATAAATCAAATATAAGTGTAAACAGAAGAAACCTATATATTTGACTTTAATAAAGAGGGAAAGACACTAGTAAATAAAAAGTGTCATTGAAGTAATGCAGGTTAGGACATCAGACGCCCGATTCAGCAAATCTAACAGATCTATATAGCATTTTCGATAGCCTTTGAAGCCAATACATAACGATAGAAAATTGACTCTTCTTTCATGTCGTATAAATGCAACAGGCTATTACCGTTATCCCTTTGTACACATTATTCAATAATCGATTGCCAGTCAAGTGCTCAGATCAAAGGTAGTGTTTGTACAAATTTTAATAATATCCTGACTTAGTGTTGCAGACGACACTTCCATCTGTCATCTGATAGGATCACTTGATCTGCTGTCGTTCTTTCAATAGCGTACTCCCTAATTACTGTGAGGAAAACACATGACCGGAGAGAGCAAAAAAAAAAAAAAAAAAGAATACGTATTAATTTGCGTGCTTGAGTAAATATAAACAGTTTAAGTCGATTGAATAAGGGTCTCATGTTATAGTCATCGAATCGCCAAACTTACAAATAATCGATAGAATCGAGCTATGCATTTGGAATATTATACTTTTGGATGCAGTTGTTTAAAATATTAGAAAAATTCCATTCTAGACAAACTGCGTACGATTTTGTATATGTCCATTTCTGGACAAAACACAAATAATAGTATTCATTTATTTGTTAATTTATTTATTTATTTATTCAATGATTCTTTCGGTTAGGGCAAAGTTCTATTGCGTCATGTCTTCGGGCACGTGAGACTATTGATTTTCACACCGTGGAGGATTAAAGTATTGATAATGGAGAATTTATGATGGAAATTTGTATTACTAACGTTTCTCGTACAAATCATTATCGACGTTGCCTGCTGTGGCGTTTCAACAGTTACAATTTATGATCATTTTTAAGCCACAAGTTAACATAGACATTCTTTACAACTACACTTGTCGATGACAAACAAATAAAAAAATATTTTCAACACACGGAAACCTCGTAGAATCAAATATACATATACGGAAGGAAACGTATTCTACTTAAATGTGGATATAACAAAAACATATGAATACCATTGTACAGTGTACATTATCGATTGGCTTATATTATTCATTGGTCTAAAAATTGGGTATGAAATCTTCCACAAGCAATGTGTGTGTGTGTGTGTGTGTGTGTGATGAAATCCAACCAGGAACAGAAAAAATACATCAAAGATCATATAGATCGTCAGTCAGTAGTACTTTTATTATAGTTTCTGTAAGAAGTACTGAAATAAAGTCTGTGTAGACCCATTCGGTCTAAGTAGTCCAGAGTCTGTGTCAACCATACAGTCTGCCTCGACAATACAGTCTGTGTCGACCTTACAGTCTGTGTAGATCATAGAGTCCGTGTAGACCATACAGGGTCTGAGTAGACCATACAAAGAACACGGCTAATCCTTTGTAAATTAGATGTGGAAAAAATATGCTTCATGTGAATATTTGTTGATAGATGCTGAGAAAGTGCATCATAAAATAGTGTTATAGGTTGGTAAATTTATAATTTGTCTCCAACAAGATGCTTAATGTGAACTGCATTAGCAATAAGGCGACGATCTTCCCAATCTGTAGTAGAATGGATATTGATGAAGGAGACTATCACAAACAAATGCAATATTGTGGTGACGTATCTTGAAATATGGTTTATTTATCCTCTATTTGTACTCCACAATGCCAAACAAAGACCAGAACACGTGTAATCGTTCGCATAGGTACACTGAAAATTTGAGAGAACAGAGAAACTCCTTCACGCTGCCCAACGCGAACAAGTCGAGTCTGTGCAAGGAAACTTTCGCCAGCCTATTGTAGTGTAGGCTGTCACCTTCACATTACAGCAACAACATAGTATCGATCTTGTACCCACCCAAGGATAAGAATGGTTTAAATGTCAATGTATGGGAGTAAATAAACAAACCTTTCTTGTGACGAGAATCGACAGATGTTGGTCTCTCGACTATCATAAAGTCATACAACCACAACAACTTCACAATTAAATAATGCAATATCCTTCCACAATAATATCCAATACGGAATATAAATTTCATTACAGCCATATTAATGCGAATCGGTACAGGTATATAACCACCATGTAAAAACCTCTAGATTGAGCAAAAATCCCGTCATACAAATATCCAACAACTGGAATGCTATTTCTTCTGCCAAAAACACTACTGAGACTCTGTTGAATGTCCATGATGGAATCGATACAATTTCTGGTGAATACATTGTACACAGTTTTATTCAAATCTATGTATATGGTGCAACATATTCCAGCTCATTTGTTTGGATGAACTTCTGACATCACACAGAAATATCTATCAGATATTTAGTGTAGCCAGAATTAAATATAATGTCTAAAATTATTTGTTTATTCTACTATCTAGACTCTCGTCACTCTAAATAAAGATTATGTGATAAACATAATCTGAAGTAGAAAATAAGTTAATACTGAATTAACTCGTTTCATAATTTTAATATCAAAACAACACAATTGCGATCCTCCATTTACTTCGGCATCCAGTATATATCGTCGATAAAACTGCTGCTTCGCCGAATCTTTCTTTGTAGTTTTCTCAGGAGTACAAGCGACAGAAGCCTCTAGCAGGGACCAAGGCACTATTTCAAGGCACTGGAGACAATCCATTATAATAGATTTACCTCCCATATCGCCCTGAATGGAGAAGTCTCCGTTGTTCACGCATATGCATAAACCTGCTTTACCAATCACTTAGAGCGCGAGTAAAATCCTCTCGCCAGTTGGACCTAACGTGACCTTTCAAGATGTTTGAATGAGGAAAAAACCTCACAATTTATCTTTCAAACACGTTCGCTAAAGCCAGCACTTTTCATGTGTGTGCTGGAGATTGTTGCATGTTTTAAGGATTATGTAATTTTTTTATTTATGTTATCTTCTGGGGGAAAAATGATATATCCGCACAGACAGCAACGGGTGATAAAAAAATCAGCCGATTGTCTCCATTGTTAGTGTCACATTGAAGTTGTGAATAAAAACTGTCCTTTGCATCCTGAAGAAAACCTGCTCTCTTCCTATATGTAAATAAATATGTCACCCTAAACATTAATAACTGGTCGCTCCGTCTGTAGGAGACGGAGTAACATTTGGGTTCAAGAGCGGGTCCTCGCATGTCGGACAGCTTATGTTACTCTATTAATTTTGTATTTACCATGGTGGCGGTGGTAAAGAAGATAAAAAGAGGATCCTATTTGATCTTCATATCGATACAAGTCTTGAGCCTATGAAAAAAGTACCCTTACTTGCAGAGAATTAAATTGCATGTAGTCCTGCTGGATACTGGTGGTCTTACTTGGACACAAGGATTTCTCAAGAACTACTGCTTGGTAGCTACTATCGTGGAAGTTAACTACCTTCAACAACCTACTTCACTTCCATCACCATGACAAACAAATGGTGTAGTGTGGTGTTCATCCTGGTTCTATTCACGGTCTGACTGGTTGCATGTACCATGCACGTGCACACGCAGAAAACAAAATTAAGACTTTGCAGTTGTATTATATTGTAGAAGCAAATGATGCAGAAGATATGTTCATTAAAAAATATTCTTTGCTTAGAGAGGTGAGACTGGGATCCGTGTCATATCAGGACAGAAGCATGAGACAGTAATATTATTCCAAAACGTTGAAACATCACATTAACATTTTTAGCACTAACACCAAAAGCCGTTATTGCAAGGTCTTTATATCAATGTAACTGTTGAATACGTTGCCGCCACAACCACTTAGAAACACTATTTATATTGCAGTACTTGACTGAAGAAAGGTACATTGATTCAGTCTGACAAATAGTTGGCCACCAATAATTACTTTACAGTCCTTAGCATCACATATTATTAAAAGCTCTATATCACGCTACCCTAGTAACAACTTTGAAAAAGAACGTCGGTCGGGGGATTTGGCAACTGTAATATTATTGTTCACAGACCAAATACATCAAGCTATACTATCATACCACATTTAAGTCAGTATACCACGGGCAGTACACATCAGTTATTCTACCACACCACATGTAATTTAATATACCACAGGCAGTATACATCACTCTATACCACCGTACCACATTTAATTTAATATACCACAGTCAGTATATAACATATTATACTGCCATGGCACATTTAATTCATTATACCACAGGCAGTATATATCATGTTATACTACCATAGAATATTTAATTTAATATACCACAAGCAATAAACATCGAGTTATATTACCATATCCCATTTAATTTAATATACCATGGTTTTTGTAATACATCATCAACGAACTGTGGTGGTTGTGTTGGCAAGAACAACAGCAACAATGAAAAATCAAATAGAAATAATGGTGCTTATGTGAATATTAACCAGGTGGTAGTAACGGCAGTGGTAGGAGAAACGGTATGAAAGTAACGTGCAGTTAATTTAGGAGTAACCACTACTAAGCATTAACATTTGTAGTGGTGAAGATTGTCCTGCTTTATAAGAAGCCGAGATGTGATTTAATTGTAGTGATAACAACAACGGTAGTATTAGTAGTAGCAGCAGTCACTGTTGTTGTTTTTGTAGTAGAATTTGCAGTTGTTCTGGTGATGGTAGTTACGTGAGTAGGAGGAGACAAAATAGAAAAAGGAGGAGGAGAAGGATTTCTAGATTGATAGAATAATTCTTTGGTGTTATGTTATTTTAAAAATGCCTTCATTTGCTTGAATAAATCGCATGATTATACACATCGCCATATAATTAATTTGATTCTTGATATGCCGTTGAAGTGATAGTTTGCAACACAATCAGCCAGGTAAGGTAATCTATTCATAACCTAGCTTGTTGATGCATGCTTCTGAAACTCTCTGCGTTGATTCGTAGGATTGTTCACAGCAATTGGTCTTTGGCTGCGAAGGTATCACAATAACATGCTCTCGAACAGAACACACCGGATAGTTCAGAAGATTTACATTTGTAAGGATTTGTAGAAAATATGTAAGTATCAGTCTTCTTTATATGATAATAAGACGACTTAACTGCACATTCACAGTACACGTGTACACAATGGGGGTGGGGTTATAGTTATTTGCAAATATTGGTCTAGCTACATACATGTAGAGTCATATAACTGCTATTTATAAGTACGTTAACTCTTATTTAGTCAATGTATTTTGTAAGTATCTCTCTAACTACACAAGTACGCATTCAGATTACTATGTTCACAATTACGGGCATTCATAACTAATAATGTATAAAATGATATTGGAGTAACTTAACTTTCGAAGGTACTTATTATCCATTATTTACACAAATGCATAGCATAGTCGAGTTCTGACTTGACTCAGATCTGTAAACTACCAATCGTTTTGGTAGCGACTTGAGTGTAGGAAGGTATAGATTGTAAAAGTACATTCAGGTATATACGTGTCTTGGATATGCTATTATTCTTTTAAGATTTACAATTCTCTCTCTCTCTCTCTCTCTCTCTCTCTCTCTCTCTCTCCCCCACACACACACACACACACACACACACATTCTTGTTAAATCTACAAAACGGGTACACACAATTTTGAAGAAAGCTATTCGTCAGAAGTGTGCGAAAATACGGATAGCATGTTTCTATTGAAAGAAAATCATCAAAGATCTGCATGCCAGCTGTTGAGTTAAAGTAACTGTATTGACATGTATACATTTTTATTAACTTAAAATGTCAGCAAAAATAACTTAAAATGTCATCCAAATAGCAAAACATGAAGCTTTGTGTGCTCAAATTGGCATATCATATTTTCCTATGTCGAAACTATATCAGACATATCTATAAAAATATTAGCATATGCAAACTTAGTGATTTGCAAAATAATAAAGAATTTAGCGTACATATCAGAACAAGTAAATTGATAGAGCTGATTTTTAAGTCATCTTGTCCCAGTACAAACTTAGAAAAGGTATACTATCACGGCCACATTGCATTTTGCCATGCATGTACAATGAAAATGTCCCCTTCTTCCTTTTGCATCTCTACCGCTATAACACTGCCATTAATAATTTGTTTACACAATTTCATTGTTAGACCTAATCTAGCAGTACAGTTTAGTTCTGTTCTGCCATAAGTGTCGGTCGTTTCTGTATTTTAAGTGTGAAACTGATAGGAGGTTTGCAAAGGATACTGTATTAGTAAGAATTCTATTTAATAAGAGTGGTTGGTGTGGCAAAGAAGGGATCGAAACGCTCATCTAGAGTACATGAATGGTAATCGTAGGAACATTATTCTGCGTGTATTTTCACCAAATATATTTTGATATTTTGATATTATGGTTCTTTGGACTGAGTAGTAAAAACGTTTGCTTTTGTTTCTCAATATATCTCCTTCTCAATAACACGAATTTTTGAATTACAAATTGGGTTTTGTTTCTAAAGGCTCCGTTTTATACGAATTAAAACCGCAAGAAATGATCGGTTATGTTTGTTAATCGAACATCTGTATTTTTCAAGACCGAAATGTTACATGTGTTAATGGCTCTGTTTAGTTTAACGCCTGTAAATGTTCACAAAATCAGTAACCATGTAAATGATCATGCATGTGGTGCATTGAATATTAGTTGACGCGCATGTCTAGGCAATTTTGCTCTGGCTGCATTATCAATATATTCATGATACACCTATAGAAAACAATATGAAGCAATGCCAAAACAATCTTAAAGTTAATTTACGTAAAATGTCAGATATATTGAACAACTACGTTTCTTACCAACTGAACCATGTTATGTATATCTATATTGTGTTGGAAACATTTTGTTTGCTATTAATGAATATATATGTTGTGTGCTTAGGTTTTGTCTAAAAAATTGTACTTTCAAACAATGTAAACATTTTGACATGCCTTTTAACCGTAGAGGTTTCTGAAAGAAATCGTGTCATAATATTTCAAAATGTATTGTGTTTTGTCTTGTTTTCATTGGCTTTAACGCCACTTTTAACGCCGATTTGCTACATCATGCGGTGGAAGGGTGAATTAGGTACATTTCTCAAGGACACACGGAGGCAGTCATTCATGGTTATCCTGAATGTGTATAGCCCAAGATTTTCTATGTGCGAGCAATTAAGATTGAATTCAATTGTATATATGCCTTAAATCTGTAGAATTTGTCAATTAAATATATGAAAGGAATGTGGTGATACCGGCGTGGCTATCTTTAAACAGATATTGCAAAAGGAGAACCTAAATCGATAAAGTTAAAATTAGTTGAAAGATGAACTCAATGCTTTTTGTTAGGATATTTGCACAATTATGGCAATTGTACTTGTTGGGTGAGTTAATACCTGAATTGGACTGCTTTCACAGCTATAGGAAAATACATTGTTGAATAAACCCCGGCCTCCTTGACGGTGGGAATAAAGGATTAATTATTATCCATGGAGGGAAATGTTAGCCATCCACGGTGTATGCATATAGTCAACTAGCTTGCAGAGTCGTTTATGTTACACCTCTTTTATAAACAAATTACTGAAATGAGAATTTGCCTACTACTAGACTGCAGTTCACATATTCTTTCATCTCGTGTTCATTACCAGTTAAGGCTTGCAATTGTACGTACATATAACTGTATAATAGATCAAGTCGTCCATTCGTGTTATATACGTCAACCAGATCTAGGATTCGTGATAATCAAAAGGGCTTTCTTCGATAAAATTATAAAGAAACAAAACATGTCTTATTATCGTGGAAGATAGGATACATTTTTGAAAGGAAGGAAACCTGATTGTCTTTGTTGTGAAAATTAACTTTGATTTATTAATAGTGAATGAGGAATTACTGATAGAGCTGTAGTTTTTAATAAGTCAAAGAAGAAATATATAAGTTGTGTTCAAATCTTTCAAAATCTTGCGAGATTATCAATGGATTTCTTACAAATAATGAAAAGAAGTCAAATAGAGAAAAATACGAAAATTAGGGAACATGCAAAGAATATTAAAAATACCAACTAGACAGTAAACAAAGAAAGAGAGAAAAAAGAGAATGGGTACAAGAAGCAGTCAGCATGAATCATATATATATTTTTCTTCTGGCATCATTGTGCAGATACATGCTTGCCTACTTTACATGCAGAGAGAATACTTAATATAATTATGAAAACTGTTTTATGTTTATGTCGTAACAGGTCTCATGTACAAGTTGTCCAAAACTATTTTTTCCATTTGGTTTATGATCAACTTGTCAATTTTAAAACTAATCCGGCAAAGTGGAAGAAAGGAACATTACATTATTTACTTGATTACTTTATAGCCAATTCATTGTTTGGCTCTTTTATCACAAATGATGATGATGGTAGTGGTTATGATGATGATGAGGATGATGTTGAATCTGATTATTAGTAAACTTAATGGATACAGATATTTAAACTGCATGACAAACTATCAAATTACCGTTGTTACAAGATCTTAAAGAAAATTCAATTCATACCACCAGCTTTCAGATAGTTGACAACAGTCCTTGATATAATAAGCAACATTTCTTGTGTTCATACTGTGCAAATAGACTAGAGACGCTTGCTAATCGTAATTGTTATGATAATTGCCTGCATATATCTTATGAATTTATTTGAAAATGTGCTGCGTACTACATTTGTACAACCGTCTACTCCATTTTCTTTTGTTCCTAAACTTTTTAATTTGGTGAAAATGTGTTATGTACGGTAGACTATTCATTAATAAACATAAACATATAATCGATCTTCCTATATGCAATAAAACGAAAACATAATACATAGGTGTACGTGATCGCATCAGATCCCCTTGATGCCAGTTTCACTAAGTAATTGGGTACCAAAGTGAGAGAGAAGGCAGCGGGATTGACAATGAGATTTTCGCCTCGTAAACAGCAACTTAGTTTTCCGACTGATACACACAAAATTATAAGTCGATTGGAACCTGTGGATTTTTTGCATATGGTGTTATGTGAAAAATAAAACGAACAAACGGAGACATGTTAAGCTACGCTTAGCTGAAGGTTTTTATAAATAAGATCACAGCAATCCCATTTTTGCCACTATTACAAAATAAGGACGTCCCCGTTTCTAGTTGTGGTCGGTATATTTGTGTGTATTCTCACTGATATTCCCCTTATACACCATCTGTAAACACACACACACATACTTTCTTACACTGGCATGTAAGCATACATACAAACCTAATCAACTGACTACCTATCCTTTTACCCATAAACATATTTATATAGAATTGCATTCCACTTTTGTTTCGCATCGATAATAAGAAAGAATAGTCGTCGTTCATACCTGTATAATAGGGACCGATTTACGGTTAAGCAAATGAAGCGCAAACCTAGTAATATTTGCACGAAAATGGAAAGTCAAAGAAAATATCCATTTTGCTCGAGCTGAACTTTCCTGAAAATTAGAAGTGGATTCTAGTTTTTGGACTGCACATATGTTTAATGAATAGAAATAGCAGAGCAGTAATAACTGCTTCATTTTCGTCGTGCTCCTTTTTCTCCACACCCTCCTCCTCATTATCGTTTGTTGTTATATTTGTGGTTAACAGTAGTAGTAAAAACTTATAATTTTATTTAATCAAGTGGTTGTATTGTACCTCAGTTATAAGTATTTGTATGAAATGTTCAATCCAATTTGTATCACACTTGTATAAAATTTTCTGATTGTTTTTGCATCATGTCTGTATGAAATTATCTGATGCATTTTATATTGCACGGAAAGGTCCAATCCAATTTGTGTCACATTTTTGTAAACTTGTCCTATCCATTTTATATGACGTTTGAAAGAAATTGTCCGATCTATTTTGTATTTATTTAAGATCAGTTTTTGGATTGTAACTGGCAAAAGAATTAAAGATTGTGTTATGTATGTTTTTAGACGATGTATAACTTAAGTTCGCAATCTCCTCATAAGACTAGTATATCAACTTTTCTTGAAGTAGTAATAGACCAATTACGTCATCTTCCAATTTCTTTACACCAAAGTAGACATACCTGAAATCCAATTTGTTATTGCAGAACATGAAAGTAGAGTCAAACCTAGTCTATCATTAACCTTTCTCCTTGTATGTGCTGAACTAGTGAGTATATATATATATATATATATATATATATATATATATATTGCTATTCCAGTCTCACAATTTTATCTTATCTATATGTTTAGTACAATTATTTAAAATGTTGCGTACATGTACCTTCCTTGTTTCCATTGTTTACATTGCTTTGAGACGGTCCCTCGCTGAAAGCACATGTCGGCTTTGAATGAGACCGACCGACACTCATTTCATCCATTGTGATGATTATTTCAATTCGTCACTATGTTTCAAGTAACTGTTAGATACTTATGTATTACTAGATGACGATATTTTAGGTTGCCTATATTGTTTACTGTGTATTTTAATTAAATATTGCCTCTTGGAACGTGCTCCGTTAGATTTGTAATAGCGCCATTGTTCCCAGCATTCTATGTTGTTTAGCGCGAGGTGGTAGCGTTCCCGTTTCTAACCTGAATCGGGGAACCTCGAATGTCTCCGCTGTTGATCTTTATGTAAACATCCGAAGTTCTACAAGGGTACCGGGGGTATCAATACTGCTCCGTCCTTGCAGACGAGAGACAGACAGCATTGAAGTCAGAACCGTCTGTCCCCTTTCTGACCATAATTTAAAAAATTCTGTCATGACTAATTTTATTCAGGTAAAAATTATCTCTGAAAGGTTATGTTATTAAAATGCCAAAATTCAGATTTGCCCAGATTTTGAGTTATACCAATTTCGGATTTGCCCAGATTTTAGGTTATACCAATTTCGGATTTATCCAAAATTCGGATTTGCCCAGATTTTGAATTATACAAATTTCGGACTGGTCCAGATTTTAAGTTATACGAATTTCGGATTTATCCAAAATTCGGATTTGCCCAGATTTTGAATTATTGGCATTCAGAAGGGATAGGACTTGTCAGTGGAACTCCAAACATAAATTGGATTTGACTTTAAAAATTCTACAGTAAGGAAATCAACCATCAAATTTTATATGCGGATACACATTCCATATAGAATTCAGCTATTCAAGGAAACCAATCATCACATTCTAGATTCACATACACATTCCCTATAGGATTTAACAATGCAGGGTATCAATCATCACATTAGTTTGGTATATCGGTACATAGTTTCTTTGTACAGTTACGCTGAGTTAGCAAAATCGGTATCTAGTTTCTGAGTAAAATCAGTATATAGTTTCTGTGCATAGCTACAGCAAGTTAGGTATATCAGTATACAACTTCTGTGTACAGTTACAGTGAGTTTGGTATATGGTTATACAGTTTCTGTGAAAAGTTATGGTTAGTAAGATACATCGGTATATCGCTTATGTGTAGTACATGAATCGGCATTTCCAAATAGATTTACTAAGGTATTTAATCTTTTTGAAACCTGTTTTAATATCCATAGCCAATATACAGTGAAATCCACCAGCTCACTCTTCACTCACCCACCCAACCCTGTCGTATACGATGGAATATCTTTTTGATCCCTGCTTTAATATCCATAGCCAGACATTACTGTGCAACTCAGAAAACTCACCCACCCAGCCTTGAGGTACAAGATTGGATATGTTTAGACCCAGCTTTAATATCCCTAGGCAAAATACTGTGAAATCAACAAACCCATCCTTCTCCCATCCATCTAACCATGAGGTACACAACTGTTTATACTTTCATTTATATTTCAAAATAGTAGCCGGTAGTAGATTTTACGCTCTTTATATATGTATAACATTAGTAGTAGCATTATTTGTTGTTCGTCTTATGGGTTCGTTTCACAGACATCACGAATGTGTACGCAAATACCCATAATGCAACACACGTGCACCTTGCGCTGCCATTTTCTTTCCCTAACAAACCCCTGTTAACACCAGTCATCAGGCATATTCAAGATAGAAATCTTATTTAGTCTTCGATGAGAATATTTACTTCATCGAAATGATGCACACATTATACTTGAAATTAAGTGCCCCTATAGCACGAAATACGAAATAAAGCTTGACGTTTCCTGGCTTATATCGAAATACAAAATACTGAAGTCGAAATGCAATCGTGCATATTGCTATCGGATAGAAATGTAATAAGTTTTGACAAACAGACAAAATTCTGAGTTTTACAAAATATTTTGTAAGATGTCCCCAATATTGTCATGTTGAAAATATTTCGGACAATGATCTTCGGGATACAATATGAGATACGGAATTAAAATTTCATAGAATGTGTCTTATTTTGTTTTGTTTATGTACAAAAACTTTCCGCGAAAGCATGTGCTTGTGCCACAGCTAACAAACCAATTTAATTAGTACGGACAAATATTGTATTTGTGGTGGAATCGATGGACGGAAGATGATATTGAATGAAAGAGAACGGTTCAAAGATGTTTCATCGTAATTGTATTAAAATGAAACATGCTTCTAAAAAAACACGACTTTGTGTTGAATGTCAAAACCGAGTATTCTTGAAATGATTTTAGAAAGATGAAATTATATATTAACGATTAGCTTTTTAACTTTTGAACATTGAAAACCAGTTTTTACTTGTTTGCGTATCAAATTGTTTATTTGTCTGTTTATTAATAGATCTATTTATTGATGAAAGAGAATACAAAAAGGTTGAAATTTCAATGTTGTATTTGAAGAAAAAGAGAAAACTCACAAATTTGGTCTCGCAAGTTTTATATGCACAACGTAATGTGGTGTATAAGGATATCCTTACGCACAAAACAAGACGTGCCTTCATAATTATGTGATTGGAACAACAATGTTGTTAGATTGCAATTTGCGTGGTTAGCGAATCAAAATGGCGGATATGTAAGTTTATACGTATGTGAGGTCACGTGATTGTGGCGATAGTTGTTTTAGGAGGAGGCGGATCTAGAGAATGAAGTGGGATACATAATATTTCAACTCATAATAGTTGTTCCTGCTAGACTGACAAATAGAGAGAAACAATACATAGGTGCAAGTACTCGGGTTATTGACGTCAACTTAGCTAGAAGACATGTATGCAAACTTGGGAGTTTTACGGTGATATCTGGGCCCTTATTCATTCTTCTGCGGTCTTATGTTTTCTCTATATTATCAGCCTGCATTTACCTGGACAAACCACATGAAAGAGTTATACACATCGCAACAGAAGTCATTCAGTCCAGGACAATAACAAATCAACCAGGTAAGGTAACCTATTCATGATATAGCTCGTCGCTATATGCTAAATAAATTATCTAAAATGTTTGACTGGTTTGTTTATAGCAACAAGATTTTGCCTAGGGAGCGGCGAAGAACATACAGATGGTTTGAATTCAGGAAGATTGTGATTTTGACGGATTTATATAAATTTTGTAAGTATTAGTCTTATTTATGTGATTATAAAATTGCACGAATATGTCTTAATTGCAGCTGTGTTCACATGGTAGGACTGTTATCTAGCCGATGTAGTTTTGCAAATATCAATCTACACATTCATGTTACCTGTTTTCACAATTGCTGGAATTATTATCTAGTCATTGTGTGAAGCGCTATTGAAGGGCAAACAATACCAATTGTATGGAAAAATGGGAACCAAACTGAAAATGGATGAAGATAAATAAAGAATGTATATTTTTGACTGGCCAAAATTGGTTGATAATGAAAGTTGTATCTTAAGAAGAAAATTTGAGAACGTATCCTAGTTATAGCTGAAAAAAGATACATTTTAAAGACAGAATTCTAGTCCTTTAATAGACTTGAGTTTGGGACACTCATTACTGAAATTAGTACCTATTCGTTGGTGAGGAATTGAAAGTATATGCTTTAAACAAATGTAGGTCCAGAAATATCGCTGCTCATATCCTTTTCTCTACATTAAAGCTGTCATATAGGATACATCGTTACTGACACATATAGGTTTGATAATGGGCACACATAAATTTAAAGTTATTTAATTTTTAATATCATGGTGTTTGCAGAGGTTTACTATGGGAACTGAACTTGTACCGCGAGTTCTGGAATGGCATTACTGTCGAAGATATTTATTATCTAGTAATTACACCGATTCATAGCATGGTTGAGCTCAGACTCGATTCCTGTTCATAGCATAATTTAGACTATACATAAATGCATTGCATTGTTGAGATCAGGCTTCACACCGATGTATGACATTGTTGACTTTAGACTGCGACATAAATGCTAGCATGGTTGAGTTCAGGCTTGAAACCGATGCGTAGCATGGTTGTCTTCAGTCTTGATACAAATGTATAGCATGGTTGAGTTCCGACTTGATATAAATGTATAACATGGTTGATTTCAGACACGATACCAATGAATTGCATGGTTGAGTTCAGACTTAATCCATATACATGGCGAGGCTGAGTTCAGAATTGACACAGATCTGTAAACTGTCCCTTGCTTTGATAATACCTTAACTGCATGCGACTACAATAAGCACTCTGGTGTATACATTTCTTGAAATTACGATACTTTTAAAAGGTATAATATATTGTGGACAACTAAGAAGTAACAGAGTAAAGAACGTAGTTGTGCTTTGAGGGATGGGGGGGGGGTAAGATAGGCGTTTATGATATTGCAGCTATTGTAACTTATATGTAATTTAATTGCTAGTTTTAAATTATTTTTTTATTTTTAGTTTTATTTTATTACGTGTTATTGCAATGATTTTATTCACTAGATTTGATATTTTGTTTGAAAATTCAGTCTCCTGTTTTGACCTGATTACAACGCAAAAGTGTTGCTTTATTACTACTTTTATTTCACCTTGGTTCAGAACTTCGTAAACACTGAATGAAAATGATTGGTCATTACCAAGGTCATGTTCAGCCCACGTGTTAGCTATGTATAAAAAACCTCTTATTATTCATTTCCAGCATAAGAATCTGATTTTTTTAGATAGGACTATTCTGGCCTACGTGTAAAATGGCATATTTTTTACGGCGCTGTTCAAATTAGTGATCACGTGGCCCCGCCACGTGAGCCACCATGTGATCCAAAATCGTGGTTTAAGACAGACATTTTCTGGTAGAATTTATCAGTCATAAATAATACCTTGAGGCTGAAAGGTATTTTTGTTGTTGCCGTTTTCAATTAAGTTTTTTTATTTATAATAATTTATTAACCTGGAAAATACTCTTCTTCATCAAAATTCTTGGACAAAGACGTTTATTGGAAATTTATTCTGGATTTCTAAATTGGAAAATTATAAATTGTGATTCAACGGGGAACTGTTGACTTTCGTACAACTACTTCATCTGACGTCATCGTCCTCCATCTTGGAACTTCGTCGGGACTCTAACTTGGATTCAATTAGAACTTTTTAGTGATAGGACTTATATTTTTAAACTCCAGGATTAATGTTTGGATTATATTCACAAACTGTAAGTCCCTTTTCATATTTTTACCGTGTTTTCTAGGGAAATAACTTATTCTGTTTAAACATACAAAGGTTGTTGGCTTTCACTCTTTTCTTTGTTACTTTGTACGAGCCCTTGTCACGAAACAATGACAATTGAGTCCTAGTCTTCTGGATAGATGAATTTTGGCTAAAATATTTCAGAAAATTGTTTTTTTGAAATTTAAATTCCCATAGGTTTTAAATCCCAAGTATTATTTCACATTTTGTTTGAAATCTTTAGTGAAAACAACAGGCTGTTTTCACAATATCATCAAAAGTAGAGAATGTTTTGAATTTTACTCAGGAATGTTTGGAAATTTTGAAAATGGAAGTCCAGTTAAAAAAGTTGGAATTAGAGATAATACAGGTTCAGTTTCAGATAGAGGATACAAATGGAAAGAAAAAGGGAAGAAATACAAAGGCAATTTGAAGAAAGAGAGAGAGAGAGACAGCTGCAAAGAGAGAAGGAAGAAAGGGAATTCCAAATTAGAATGAAAGAATTAGAGCTGGCAAAATGAAAACACTCCCCTACTTTTGACGTTTATAGAAATATCAAGTTAGTACCCCCTTTCTGGAAGAAGAAGTAGACAGCTATTTTCCTTATTTTGGAAAAGATGCTGAAAATTTTAAGTGGCCAGGGGAGTACTGGATTTTGTCATTACAACGTGTACTTGCTGGTAGTGCTCGAAAAATCTATGCACCCTTGTCAGTACAGCAAAGTCCTGACTATGGTTTGGTTAAGGAATGCATTTTAAAGGGTTACGAGTTAGTCTCTGAGGCTTATCGGCAAAAATTCAGGAATTCTAGAAAATCAACTGACCAGACCAATGTCGCATTTGCATGGGAAAAAGCACAACAATTTGATAGGTGATGCTCTTCTAGAAAGGTTAACAAAAATTACGAAAGTCTGAGACAACTCATGTTAGTTGAAGAGTTTAGGAACTGTGTCCATAGTGACATTAGGATGTATCTTTATGAGCATAAGATCGAAGGCTTGGAAAATGCTGCTCGTGCTGCTGACGAATACTCATTAGCTCATAAAGTTCACTTGTAAGCAAGTATTTCAATTAACAATCTACTGGTAAAAGAGTATTTCAGCCTAATACGACTCCTTCTAAAACTCAATCTGGCACAACTTTTAAAAATCAAGCTTCTAATAAACTTAATTCAAAATCTATGTCTCTTCCTATGTGTACCTATTGCAAAAAGAAAGGACACGTTATTTCTGATTGCTTCAAACTGAAATAAAGGCATCAGAATCAAGATAGACCTATCCCAAATGCTCTTATTTCTAAGAGGTCAAGGTCACGGTCATGTATTGAAAGCAATACATTTGTTGTGTCTAATAAACCAAAGTCTGATGTTATTATGGAGAATTATGAACCATTCATGTCGAAGGGTTCTATATCACTCTTGGATGATTTGGCCAATCCTATCCCTATTAAAATTTTAAGGGATACAAGAGCTTCTCAGGAGCTTTTATTATCAGGTATTTTGCATTTTTCTGAGAAGTCTTCTTCTAATAAGAGTGTTCTCATTCAGGGAGTAGAGTGCGGCTTTGTTAATGTTCCTCTCCATTCTGCAAATTTGTCATCAGACTTAGTTTCAGGACCTGTTACAATCGGAATATTGTATACTTTACCCGTCGAGGGCATTCATTTATAGCTAGGCAACGACCTAACTGGAGACAAGGATGTGATTAATCCACTTGTATCTGAAAATCCTTCTTTGG
The DNA here is from genome assembly GCA_016617855.1 of Megalonaias nervosa. NCBI lineage: Eukaryota > Metazoa > Mollusca > Bivalvia > Unionida > Unionidae > Megalonaias > Megalonaias nervosa. The sequence continues at coordinate 33,370 of JAECUM010007708.1, read as the reverse complement.
ATCAGAAATTCGATCGAATTGAAAAAGAATTCCCTGAGTTATACCCAGCTTGTGCAGTTAACAGAGCTATGGCAAAGAAACCTCTTGAGAATGATTTTGATAAGGAAGGTATTCCTTTAGCTGACACATGTATTGGTCAGGCTTTTGATGAGGTCACTTTCACTCCCTGCTCGGATCAATCAAAAGGTATTGATCACAGTGATCCTCTTTTAACTACTCATTCTCTTTTTTCTAATCTGGGTGAGAAACGACAATCACTTGTCGAACAGGAAAAAGATCCTGAGATCTCCTATTTGTTCCAGAGGGCCATTAGTGAAACTAAAGCCACTGAAGTACCTGTCTGTTATTTCATTTAAAATGGAATTCTTATGAGAAAATGGAGACCTCCTGAGGTATCTGCTGGCGATGAACGGTCTGTGAACTACCAAATTGTAGTTCCAAAATCTTACAGACAGGAAATACTTAGTTTCGCTCATGAAACTCCTCTGGCTGGTCATTTAGGGATTAATAAGACTTATCACAAGATCTTGATTCACTTTTCTTGGCCAAAAATCAAACGTGATGTTTTTAAATACTGTAGATCTTGTCATACTTGTCACATGGTAGGAAAACCCAATCAGAAGATACCTAAGGCTCATCTGCAACCCATTCCTGCAACTGACGCACCATTTAGCAGAATAATGGTAGATTGTGTTGGTCCCTTACCTAAGAACAAGTCAGGCAACCAAAATTTGTTGACCATTATGTAAGCGTCGACAAGATTCCCAGAGGCAATTCCTTCGAGGAATATTAAAACCAAAACTATACTAAAAGGTTTGATAAAGTTTTGTTTACTCAGTTTGACCTTCCCAAATCTGTCCAATCGGATGAAGGGTCACATTTTAAGTCTGGAATTTTCCAGCTAGTATTGCTTGAATTTGACACTCAGCAATTCAAGTCAAAAGTGAAATTATGGTTTCACAGAACTTTAATTGAGGGAAGTTTTGAGTCCAGTGATAGAGTTCATTCTCTCTTGCTCATTCTTCAAAATTTTCCTCAAATTAGATATTACAAAGTAAAGAAGAAAATGAGTTAAATTATCATCTTAGTACTCTAATCTAAATAAATTAATGGAGTACTACTATATTGAGAGAGATAGCCAGGTAAAGCATGCAATTAATTTAGCTGTACCTGTCCCACAAACTGAGGATTTAAGTGAAGAAATTCAATCGGATTCTACTGACTTTGAAGCAGCAAAACTTCGGAATGCGGAAATTATGAAACATCTGGACCAGAAATTTTGGCATTTGCAACAACAAGAAAAGAATGAATTTAAACAGTTATTATTTCAATATGAGTACTTGTTTCCAGATGTACCTACAAGGACAAACAAAAATTGTCCTGACGTTGAAAATGTAGATTCAAAACCTATGAAACAACACCCATACAGGATGAACCCTCTCAAACAGGAATACTTGAAAAAGGAAATTCAGTATTTGCTGTAGAATGATTTTATAGAGCCCAGTAAGAGTGATTGGAGTTCACCATTTATACTTGTTCCGAAACCAGATAAAACTTTACGTACGTGCACTGATTATAGGAAGGAGAACAGTGTGACAAAAACAGATTCATTTCCATTACCAAGAATCGATGCCTGTATTGACAAAATTGGAAATGCCAAGTATGTCACCAAAATGGACCTTCTAAAAGGATTTTGGAAAATTCCACTAACGGAAAGGGCAAAGGAAATTTCGGCATTCTTGACTCCAGATGGACTTTATCAATATAAAGTAATGCCGTTCGGGATGAAGGGTTCTCCAAGTACTTTTCAACGCTTGATGAATATGATTACCTCTGGTCTAGATAATTGTGATGCTTATATTGATGATGTCATCATCTACAACGCCACATAGAAAGAACATCTAGTCACGATTCGGGAATTCTTTGGCAGACTAATTGATGCAAATTTGATAATCAGTTTATCTAAAAGTGAGTTTTGCCGTGCTTGTGTAACTTTTCTAGGACATATTGTGGGACATGGACAAGTTAAACCTATACATTCTAAGGTCAAGGCTATCTCTGATTTCCCTGTGCCTGTCAGTAAAAAGCAACTGATGCGATTTTTAGGTATGGCTGGATACTATCGGAAATTTTATTCCAATGTTTCTAATATTGCTGAACCCCTAACAAACTTGTTGAGCAAGAAAAGTAATTTTCTTTGGACTGAAAAATGTCAGCAGGCTTTTGATAGGTTAAAGGTTGTACTTAAAGGTGCACCAGTTCTTACAGCTCCAGATTTTAGTCAACCATTTAAATTATCTGTGGATGCAAGTGATGTTGGGATTGGAGCAGTATTGATTCAAGATGATAGAAATGGCGTTCAACATCCAGTGTGCTATTTTTCTAAGAAATTAAATAATCACCAAAGAAATTACTCAACAATCGAGAAGGAATGTTTGGCTTTAATATTATTATTACAGCATTTTGAAGTTTACATTAGTTCAGCTCCTTCTCCGGTTGTTGTGTTTAGTGATCACAACCCCTTACTTTCATCGACAAAATGAAAAATAAAAATCAAAGATTATTAAGGTGGAGTTTGTTTTCACAAGAATACAATCTTGACATCAGGCACATCAAAGGAAAAGAATTTGATTTTGCAGATGTACTTTCGAGTGTTTAGAAATATTATTTCATGTACACTTTATAAAATTCATAAGAGTTTTCTTATGTAATTTTGTTTTACTTCATGTATAATTTACATACGGTAAAAAGTAAGCTTTATTATATAAATCTTTCTTTTTTCTTTATGGGGGAATAGTTATGTATATGTAATTTAATTGCTAGTTTTAAATTCATTTTTATTTTCATTTTTATTTCATTACATGTTATTGTAATGATTTTATTCACTGGATTTGATATTTTGTTTGAAAATTCAGTCTCCTGTTTTGACCTGATTACAACGCAAAAGTGTTGCTTTATTACTATTTTTATCTCACCTTGGTTCAGAAATTCGTAAACACTGAATGAAAGTGATTGGTCATTGCCAAGGTCATGTTCAGCCCACATGTTAGCTATGTGTAAATAGCCTTTCTTATTATTCATTTCCAGCATGAGAATCTGATTTTTTAGATAGGACTATTCTGGCCTACGTGTAAAATGGCATTTTTTTTTTTACGGCGCTGTTCAGATTAGTGATCACGTGGCCCCGCACGTGAGCCATCATGCGATCTAAAATTGTGGTTTAAGACAGACATTTTCTAGTAGAATTTATCAGTCGTAAATAATACCTTGAGGCTGAAAGGTATTTTTGTTGTTGCCGTTTTTAATTGAGTTTTTTTTTTTTTTTAAATTTAAAATAATTTATTAACCTGAAATATACTTTTCTTCATCAAAATTCTTGGACAAAGACATTTATTGGAAATTTATTCTGGATGTCTTAATTGGAACATTACAACTTGTGATTCAACGAGGAACTGTTGACTTTCGTACAACTACTTCATCTGACGTCATCGTCCTCCATCTTGGAATTTCGTCGGGATTCTAACTTGGATTCAGTTAGAACTTTTTAGTGATAGGATTTACATTTTAAATTCCAGGATTAATTTTTGGATTTTATTCACAAACTGTAAGTCCTTTTTCATATTTTTACAGTGTTTTCTAGGGAAATAAATTATTTTGTTTAAATATACAAAGGTTGTTGGCTTTCACTCTTTTCTTTGTTACTTTGCACAAGCCCTTGTCACGTAACACTATGCATAAAATATTGTCGGAAATTAGCAGCTGATTGGATTTTACTTGCAGCTAAAATGTATTACAAACCAAACTTAAAATCCGTTCTGATTAGAGTTTATTTGTATGTAGTGTTAAAAACTGAATTTAAAATCAAGTCTCTTTGGATATGACTTGTATCTAAAAAGTATGATAACACTGAATTTTGAATTCTGACTGGAATTTGCTTGTATCTAACAAGTATTAATAACCAAATTTAAATTTCTACATGATTCAATTTTACTTGTGTCTAAAAAGTATTAAAAATAGAATTAAAAGATTCGTTCTGACTGGATTTTAATTGTATATAGAAAGCATTAGAAGCTGAATTTACAATCCGTTCGGATTGCATTTGACTGGTATCTAAAACGTATTAAAAACCGAATTTAAAATCCGTTCCAACTGGACTTGACTTGTATCAAACAGGTATTCAAAACCGACTTAAAAATCCGCTCTGATTGAATTTTGACTTGTATCTAAAATGTATGAAACACCAAATTAAAATCTGTTTTCATTGGATTTTACTTGTATCTAAAAAGTATTAAACACCGAATTGAAAATCCATTCTGAATGTTATCTTGCGTGTATCATATGTCTTCAAACCAAAATTAAATCAATGGATTTTATTTGTATCTAAAAGTATTAAAAACCAAATTTAAATTCCGTTCCGACTGGATTTGACTTGGATCTAAATGGTATTGAGAACCGAATTTAAAATCCGTTCTGATTGGATTTTACTTGTATCCAATAAGAATTAAAAGGTGAATTAAAATCCCATTCTGATTGGATGTTACTTGTATCTAACATTATTAAGAACCAAATTTAAAATCCGTCCTGATTGCATTTTACTTGTATCTAAAACGTATTGATCTCATACTCCTCGGTATTACATCTAAAGCGCAAATAGTGTTTCTAACGGAAATTATACTTCTAACGCCTTAGAAGTTCTGAAAGTTTTAGAAGCAAGCTCTAACAAAAATGATGTATACTTTGTCACGTTAGAAGTATATTGTAACTTGCTAGACGACCGTTGTAAAGCGTTAGTTGCAAAATCAAGCGAGTTAGTTTATCGCCTTTTGCGTAACCTTCCTTTGAGAGACAGGTGTGACTTCAAAGGTACAAACATATAAACGCACACATGCATGCACATACAAGATCTAAATGCGTTCCACATTTCTCTTCCTTACCTCAAACACAAACATACCTATAAATATAACCAACTGGCCAGACAGCAATTTACCTGCCAATCAACGTATCTACCGACACACATGCATAATTATAAAATTTTTGCATAGCACCATCGTTTCGCAGAGATAATTATAAAGTATGGGCGCACTTATTTGTATTTTCGGGAAAGAATTACGGCTAGGTAATTGAAGTGCAAACCCATTTTCACGAAAATTTAATGCCAAAGAACTGATGCTTTTTGGTGGAGCTATACTTTCCCGAAAAGTACATGTGGATATTAGATTTGGGGTCCTATATCTGCCTATTAGCAGAAGAAAAAAAACTGAATAGTAATAACTTTGTTAGTATCGCGTTCATTATCATTACCATCACCATCATCATCATCATCATCATCGGCGCCAACCAAACTACCATCAGGATCGGTATGGATCAATATCATTGCTAATGGCGAGATCAACATTTAGACACGGGCTACAATTTCTGACAACGTAGCAAAAGACCTCCCTCAAACAACAAGTAGGCACTTTGCAGTAGCAATGACTAACAGTACGCGAATATACTAATGAACATTATGAAAGTGGCGGGGGGGGGGTTGTCCCACTGGCCCTCTTTCTGGCCTTTCCGCTCGTCCTCGCCTCTACCGACCATAGTATAATTATCCCGTATGTGACCGTTGCACGTTTATCAATTTTTATTTTGCGGGCTCTGGACCCAGTCACGGTGGTTTGAGTGTTGTCCGGATGGAAATGCCCCAAAGATCAAACCATTAGTGATAAAAGAAATCTATCCTTTTATACTACTCACTACTGCAGAGATTGTAAAAACAAAATCTCCACAGTGTGTGTATATTTATTTCAGGCAATCAATATACTCACTGCCAGCAGACCCAGGCAAATGAATGAATGTAGCTATAATTATACCAGCCTATGATACGTACTGATCCTTTCACAGCAAATTTATCCTAATTGTTTTTGTCTCTACAGCCTGGTATATGCACATTAATAATTTTGTTCTGGCAGAAAGAAATATACGCTCGAGTCTTCGTATCAAAGAGATGCTAGCAGCGGTTAATATACAGATATTGAGTGGCAACGCAACGAAACTATATATCCACAAAGTGTACTAAAGAAATCCAAGGAACTTTGTAATAGTGCCGTAAACCTGTCAAAAGAGTGGAATGTCGAGAGCATAAAAGATAAACTGAGATCATTGTATCTTATGAATGCATCATACAGATTTATCAGAAAGCGCAACAACTGTACGCATTCTTTGAAAAACCTCCGGAGCACATTAAGGATTTGGTGAATCGGGCAGTGACTTAAGAAATAAAACGAAATAAACTAGGACAGATTTTTGAGGCAAATAAAACTAAAAGATGCAGAAAATCGTGCTTGAAAGAGTACAGTATTAAAAGAAAAATAATAACTCTCCCACTGCGTCTGAATTGTGTAACATTTTTGACCAGGTCATTGACGAGGATGTTCAAGAACAGGTTAATTAAACAAATGTTAACAAATAACAACGTTAGGTTAACTAGGTCTGGATCCCGATTCACATATCATATGTTGACCTATCCTTGCGACAATGGCTATTATACAGGTAAAACTCAGATATTGCATCCAGGCATTTGATTTTACGCCGCTATCTTAAAAAAGATAACCCATATAGATAAAGAATCATGTGAGCATCCGGAGATTTAAGTTAATACACGTGACTCTCTTGCCATTCGTATCGCCCCTTTTCGCAACTAAAGTCACTTTCATTCATAACAAGCATCAAAGTTCCTTATCTTTCTTCTGTTGCTGAGCTGTTTACAAGGTGATATTTTAAATGTTGACGATAATTTAAATTTTCTTTAAACAGGCAAAACTTTCTTCAGATGTTTGTCATGTATATAGGTAAATGCAAATTGCCAGACATATCGAAATGGCCTAAATGGTGTTATATCATGTATGGTTTGTCAGAATACGTAATTGCTTAGAGACGGGTTTATATGGCAGATTATGTTTAGTCTTAGAGACGGTATTCTATTGCAGATTACATGTTGTTCTACAGACAGTCTTGTATCGCTGACCACGTGTAAACTGAAATGGATGTGTTTAGCATACTACATGTATTTTTAGAGGCAGTATTATGTGGCAGACCACCTGTAAGCTTAGAGATAGTACCTTATGGCAGACTACGTGTAAGCCTAGTGAGAGTATTGTATTGCAGGCTACGTATAGTCTTAGAGAAGTATTGTAATGCATACTCTTTGTAAAGCTAGATACATCTTGCATGGCAGATTACATGTAGTCCTAGAGACAGACTTGTATGGTAGCTGTACTTGTCTCTTTTCCAATCCACTACACTTTTGAGAACCAAAGTCTTTTATTTTAATCAAGTACGATCTAAATGCATTTTTCATTAACATCACAATTTATATGAAAGGCGTTGATGATGATGACGACGACAATGATGACTGCTACATCTTCCTCACATTTCTTTGCCATCAATTCCCGTCCACTTAGTCTACATCGTAACGAACCCCTACAGATTATTCTAATTCCAGGACCGTTTGTATGAAATACTATTTTAAGACCTCTAATAAACATTTTATAGAATATCGTAGTCCACACTCTTCCTATCCTCCGAACCCAATGCCAAAGACATTTAAAGATAAAGAAACACCTGATCCGCCAATGCAACTGGTCTTTAAAGAAAAACCTTGGCCAGTGACATTCTGATATTATTCATGTGCGATTATTAAAGTAAAACGTCCAGGTGATCAAGTGAAGTAATCAAGGACAACCGCCTGTAATCGCTGTGAATCTTTCCATGAAAGGCTTCGCTATCACGCCGATTATTATGAGAAAGTCCACAGTAATAACGAAGCCAAGGTTGAATTATTACCACAATTATATAGAAATAAACACCGGTTCATGTGACGAGATGTGTAAATATATCGCAGAAGACCCGTGGAAACGTTTTTATCAATGTGGAATCCTCATGATCTGGTTTCACACCGTCTCCAGCGTAGAATTATCGTAATTTCTTTTCACGAAGTCTCCAGTGCGGAATCCTCATGACCTGATTCTATGCCATCTTCAATGTAGAATTCTCATGATCTGGTTTCATGTTGTCTCAAGTGTGGAATCGCCATGATCACATTTCATGCAGTCTCCAGTGTAGAATTCTCATTATTGGTTTCAAGCCGTCTCAAGTGTGTTATTACTTGTGATCTGATTCCACGCCGTATCAGGTGTGGAATATATGTTGAGTGGAATTCTTCTTGATATGGCTATACAGCTTCTGAAACCCTCCGGGCAAGGCTTTCAACAAGACTAATATACTGATCGCCAAACATTAATCTCATATAAATTCGTCGATGTAGAATACAAACGCTTTTACCATCAGACCATGGATGATAATCTTTCACTTGTGTGCGTGTAAAATAATCAGTGTGCAAATTGTAATACTGAACTTCTATAGAGTTAATTCAGCGGTGACTGTCGGCAGTTTTGCGCGGACCGCATAGGCAATCAACGGCGTCATAAACGCAGTAATGTCAGGCTGTTGTGACTCGACAGAGGCTCTGATAACTTACCTCACTTGTAGTATACTGGGCGACAGTTCTGCGTCTGTGGGCACTACCTATAATTCCTCACTTACAATACCTCGTCGAAATTCTCAAGACGCAAAATGATATATCACAGGCGTATTACACCGACGAGTTGCATGCGAGTTTTTGTTATCGTTATTAGGCTCCAGAATATGACAGTAACTTCTTGAACTTCACCTTGGAGTTCTCCAGGTGCGTACAAATATAGTAGAATAGTGTTGTGTCCTAGTATAGGTTTACTTAACCCGATGTTTTTACCTTAGCGGTAACAAAGGTTCTATTCATTTTGTCTTGATTGCATCAGCAGGCTTTAACCCGATCACACGTGTTTCCTTATTGTTTAACGCTGCCTTATCCGGGTCAAGCCTTGCTATCTACTTGTTGGATCGTTCATTTCCTTGCATTAACAGTTCATGTGCAATTGCTTAGCGACTTTACGAATATCTAGAGCAATGATGGCCTGATCGCGATCGACATTGATAATCCCATGACAGATTTGTGCTGGTTGTTTCATCAACTACAATACTGCTCCAAGAAATTAATTTTCAGGACATATCTGTACAATATTTAGCAATGGTAGCGACCAAGGCGCATAGACGAGTTTAAATAGATCTTTGACATCTGGCGAATTTTTGGACGTCAACTTTCGGATTGTTTATATGGCTACATCAAGACCCTCAGATCATTTTTGGATGTGTATATGTTACGACCAACTCGTACCTTGTCGTGTCATAGGAAAACTAAATTTCAGCCTGGTGAACTTCGTTGGGTATGCTAACATCACATCGTCCTCGTGATCTTTTCTAGTCCTGGTAAATGGATGAGGCACATCACTTTGGTTTGCAAGCCGGGCTCGCGCGATGCTACCGCTAACACGAAATGCGTTCGCTAATTTTCCAATGACTGTGACACCTTTGCACTAACTTTGTGGATTGTAAAATAATGCTGCGCATTTAGCATCCATTGTGGATTATATATTAGATTTGTAGCTTTTAATTTAGCTGTGCCACCAAGTGCAATTTTATATTTCGTACAACCTTTAACAATCCACCTGTCAATTGGGTCACCAGTCACCGGTGATGTAATCAGGTTTACATCATGAATAAGATTTACATGAAAGATGTGTTGATCACGTATATTGTTTGATTCTTTTATACGCACGATCATGCCGCTAACAAACGTCAGTAACACGATACACGGATTCTTATTCACGTTTTGGTAAGTCGGTAGAATTCAAGTATATATCCATGTTCCAGGTCTGCAGTAATTATAACCTGGAATGTCTTTCACCTGGATATTCAGCAAAGAAAACCCCGCGGACGCCATATCACCTCTGAGATATGTCAACATATGAAGATGATGCTTTTATGTACATGGTGATCTTGATCCTCATGCACTAGCTTATGGCATGCCAATATTCGCCTGTAGTCTAGATCCTAGATGCTAATATGCCGTGATGGACTTGATCATCGCACCCTAGCTTTTGGTATGCTAACATGGTGCGGTGGTCTTGATCCTGACGCGCTAGCTCGTAGCATGCTAGCATTTCTCGGTGGACTAATAAGATAAGAAACAACAATTCATAGCAGCCTTGACTTGATGAATGCTTCCGCATGTGTATCAACACAGCAACGGCAATGGCATAGAGCAGCATTTGCGAGTTGATTATAGCGATCATTGTTGGTCCCTCTCGACCAGGAACGACTTGCGTGCTAACTTCTGGCTCGCTTAGAATAAATTATATTTAGTTACTCCATCTACGGACGATCAATCGTGTTACAATGCATTTTGCAAGTTTAAAAATACCGTAAATTCGTTATCGAATCGGGAGATGGGCAATATTAACACCAACGACGCGACATTCCGGTTAGCTTTATCAAAGACGTTGATGATGTACTGTCCACAGACGAGTTCGATTTATCTTTGAACAATGTTGTCTTGTACGATGATGCAATGCTTCATTGCCAAATAAAAAATCAAAATAATATGTTCACGTGAGCAAATTTAAAACCTGGATGTGATTTATGTTACTGATTGATACGTAAATGACCCGAAAGTGCTCCGCGAGAAAGCAAACATATTAATGGTATTCACCAGCGTGGAAGCATACCGGTTAAAAAATATTTACCGACCATAGCGTGAATGTGATATGACATGAAACGCATTCAATAATATTTTTTCCTGCACGCAACAAAACTTTTTACGGATTAGTCACGATCGATTTAACTATACGCGAACAGATATTGGATCAGGAGATCATTATCGTGTAGGATTATACAGTAGATGGGTTGACGCGTTAACAAAATCAAATTGACAGAAGATGTTGTCGCGAGACAAACCAAACTAAATGAACTTATCACAGGTTTCAAACATAAATTTGTTCTGTTAATTAAGCATACAAAAGAAATCATACGTGCAAGAACAGAGACCACAACAATATCAAATGGAATCTAACAAACCATTGAACAAATAACAGTTCAAGTTCAAGAAACAGAACTGAAAATGAAGGATCTCACTGTCACAGTTACGACGATGATTGAGACGAACTAAGATGTGTAGGAAGACTTTAAGTCCTATTTAACGACGCCTGTTCAAATTTTGAATGAACAAGGATGCCAGTGTGTTTACGAAAATGTATTTTAATTTATCGCGACCCAATGCCATTACAGGAAAATTATATAACACCACATAAGCACGCGCTCTTTTAGAAACTACGATTTGGTCAATTGGATTTATGGAGAGCAAAATGCTAAATCCAAAACAGACAAATCAGTTGGTTAGTATATGCAGCTTTTAAAAAAGACTTAAAGTTTAATAGGACAATATTTTCCGGAGTTCATTTCTCCAGAGAAAACTGGCAAATGCGACGATGTATCAACACACGTCACAAAAGGTAATCAAAAACAGGTTCGATGCACAATATGATCAAGTCTGTTTGACCAAGGATGTTCTTATAACATGATTGGAGATGTTAGTAGGATCCGTACGTGGCGTTAATACTTCCGACAAAGTAATTAACTAAGAAGGATATTTATCAACAATTACTGGTCCTGGATATCACAGATCGTCAAACATACAAGTTGTTAATGAAAGAACGAAGTGTACAGTGGAAAAATAAAAATGCGTATACTCGACATGAATATAAATTTGCTACGTGAAATGAATTCAGCATTGCGCACATTAGTGCCGAATACAACGTCACCGGCACTCAAAGAGATATTCAGGAGTTCAACAAGAACTGAATTATTGTTTCTTCTTAACGCGATTAAAACTCCGCAGGGACGTACAACACTTACTAATAAGGGAAAAAGAATTGCAAGGCAGGTGGTTGAAAACCAATTAAATCATGGGCTGTGTAAATAGCCATCATCCGAACATACTGATATGACCCAAGCAATATCAAGACTATAATCATACAGTGGATCGTATCGTATAAACATTAAATCATTATCGCCATTATCTATGCAGGTTGATATACGAAATTAGGAGTGTAAGCCTCAAATAGGACTGTATCTGATAAACAAGACGTTATTATTGTCATTATATATACAGGTTGATATTACCCATAAAAAGTTAAGAGAGTAAGCATCAGGATTATTTATTAGAATTATTTAAGTTTATGACTAACTGGATTGTTTATTAAGTTTATGTTATGTTGTCAGAAGGGTTATTTTCTAAACTGATTTACGGGATTATTCATTAGAAATTCATCAGAATGATTTACTTTTTATGTTCTCCGTGACTGACTGACAAACCGCACTATAAAAATGGCCTTTGGTGAACTACAACAAGTGCGTAAAAGACATGTTTAATATGCTAGAGTACTTCTTCTCAATTCTCAGTTTTCTTCCTAGGACCAGGCACTGAACTGACTTATATGGAAAGTTAACACTATTATTGCAATAATAATGCTGGTTGAACACTCTTTCCCTCTTTGTTTGTAAAGAAATACAACTGTTTCTATTCGCTCATGCTCATAGTCTCGACTTTATCTTTTAGTTCTTAATAGTACATATTTACGTCATATCGAAGACATTGTTCTTTGTACACACGAGCTCATATCGCCACAGTAATTTCTAAATGAAGCAGCATTTATGTACATGGATTTTTTTGATGGAAATTTGTTCTCTTTCTTTTGCAGCCCGCGCCTAAAGTCTGAAATGTATAGGCTAACAAGTTCACCTAGAGTCAATCCGTTTCGAGCCACATACAATTAAAGCGACATGATGGCTACAACAAGATCACAAGAAGCTATATGCAGTGTTGTCAAAGTTGAGACTCTTAAACTAGAAACAAAAGGTAGATAGATAATTAGTTATAACAACCTAGATTCTTTGCTAATACGTCAATACGCATACATGATGTTCTAATTTTACCAAACTCAGTAAGTAAAAACTGTCTACCATCCTCAACACTTAAATAAATCTTGAACTATGTGACACTGCTGAATTTTAGCTGTTCACTGTATTAGTATGATTTATCTTGTTATCTTGCATTATTTATGGAAAATAAGATAAATTTTCAGTATTGAGCTTTTCGAACAAGAGACCTTAAGACTATGTACTTCAGGGAAGCAAAATTAATTCGTGTCGGAATTTTGCTTCTCATTTCTTTAACATCACTAGAAATGTATGTACTTATTTCAGCTCTCAAAAAGCCAATATGTGCTTGCGTAATGTTCAGTGATCCGACCAAATACAGTCAAGTAGTTTACACTATACACAACGTTTCCATCCAGTCATTCAATTTGCCTGTAGGGTTTGTTGGCTTGACGTCACATGCCACAGTTCTGTTGGAACATAATTTAATGGACAACGTGTTTACCCTTGCAGAATTTCACTCATCATGCACAATCTCTCTAGGATTACCTGATCCATCCTAACGGTCAGGTACAGATTACCTGATCCACCCGAACAACCAGGCACAGATTACCTGATCCACCGAACGATCAGGCAAAGATTATGTGTTATTTATTTATTTTGTGTTTATTCTTTTCTGATCTTACGTCAATGCTAGCATCACTGTACACTGAAAGTCTTCATGTTTTCTCAAGCATTGCACTATTTATTATTTGCTTTGAAATTGGCAAATCTTGGGACTTTAGTCTTTTCTTGTGAAAATTAGACTTGTTCAGGATTCGAGTTCATTTTTATTAGCGAATTTCTAGACATTGCCCGATACATTTTAAATTTACCTATGGATTAAATCTCAAGCTCACAAGACCGCATTATTAAAAAATAATTAACAGCACGGATTTTCAATTTTAAACATATTCCTTACTACTTAATGTTTCAAATCCTGTCGGGTAATGGGTGGTGACAAAGATTTAGATAAGAATATTTTGGAAACTGCAGTCTCCACAGCTTCCATGGATCATCATCTCAATATCAAAAGCAAATGACGTCTCTTAGAACGTTTAAAGCAACGTAACATGTGACTGATCATATTTGTAAACACAACTATTGTTGCATATGTTAGAAAATAAATCGGTAACGGGATGATCCGGGTTAGGATTAGATTATAGCGAGGACACTAAGAATAATTTCGTGAATGAGATGCTTATTTAGAATGTGATTGTAAAATGATTAAATCTGACACCAAACTCGTGCGCAAAATCCATCAATGGATTTTACAAAACTACGCGTACCTAGTTAAACAAATTATATAAGAAAATGATGCCGTTCCTAACTGAAACGAACCTTAACGTGCACCTTAAGCAAGTAATCATGTTAAGTAATAAATGGAAATTATAAATAAAATATGATTTATGGAGATATTACCATGAATGGTCAGGGTTTAAAACTTAATATACCAGACGAACATCTTTTACATCAACCACTAAGGGCATAAAAGTATGACTTTCTACAACTATGAACGAGTTGTTCAAGTGTGAATAAAGTATGATATTGGTCAAGTACGAGCACTATCATCCAAGAGTAATACATACTCAAATAGTGATACTGTGTACATTTAGGATTTTCACTAAATAGTGATACTGATAAATTCACCAGAAATAATAGAATACAATTCGTGGCGTTCTGTCGACGACCACAAACTTATATTCAGTTCCTCCACTGCCGCCTTATTAAGGAGCCACCACGCATGACCCGGTCTTCTCAATCCGCAGAATGATTCCTCTATAGCCCCCTTGTTCGATATAGATCCGTTGGTCACGAAGCTTTGGTCGTTCAACAATAAAAAAAAAAAAAATAAAAATAAAAAAACACCTTCCTGCTAACATCGCTGATGGCAACACAGGTTATACAGAAACCCATTAAGAACTACGACAATGCTCCACGGATATCAGCTATACAACCAAAATTACACCTCCAAGTTTACACCTATGGCCACACATTCCATCCAAATCTAGACAGGACAACTGAAGGTATAATTAGTGAGGACGTGTAGTATACAAAACGCGGTGATGAACAAACTCAACGATGCACGTTATGCATCCGCGCACGTAAGGATAATTGTTACATGCTAAATCATTTCATCCAAACGCTGTGAAAGATTGTTATAAGAAACAGGTTCGTATATGAAAATGTATCCGACAAGAACAATATTACAGAACTATAAGGACTCGGAACACGAACATTTTCTCATCCTGTAATACATGGAACAATTAAATGAATTCAAATCGTTTGTTCAGTTATAAAATCGCTAACTTGAAAACAGACTATAGTGTGTCTAATATCATGGCGTTGTATGACAGGTCACAACATTTGCAAAATTTAGAAGAAATACTGGAACATGCAATCTATGAAAAATTATATCACATAATAAGGCTATTGAAAAGATATGCAATTTTATATTTCACTTACCCCAACAGCCAAAGTTGCTCTTGTAAAGTGGACAACTTCCTGACAAAACGTTTGTGTTGTTACGTTACTGTCTAACTCGATACTAAAAGTACCCAAATTATTGTTCAAACCACGGCCAGAGAGCTCAAGTTTATTGATTTTCTCATTGCAAACATTTAACTCGTGCAGCATGGAGTGAACCGAACTAAAGTAGGACATATATAAACTACTCTCGGGTAACACTGTGCGGAGAATTTAACCCGAGAACATTATAGTCTAGGTAAGTAATTTCCAAGTTTAACTGTTATCACGTATTGTCATATAAACTTAAACGTCCACAACTACGTTGACCCAGAAATCTTCGCCCGTACGCTAAGAGTAGAAGGAAGACTAAAGGGAGAGGACGCGAGAATCAACCGGTATCACCCAGGATGACATCTAAGGATTGTATTGGGAGGGAGAGAGCTCTATTTGGAACGTGGTTCTCTCTAGCAATGGAGAAGTAATCTGCTACCTGGCCCGCCAAATTGTTGACTTAAGAGTGCACTGGTTGCCATTGTGCGTCTCGGACGACATTATAGCTGATGTACTGAGAACATACTGAAAAATATTAGACACCACTAGAGATAAAACCCTACTGAATAAAGATACTCTGGTAGAATTCTTAGTGAACTCTATTTACTTAATTTTTCATTATTTTTCTACAAGAATTATATTTTTGTATTCTTCTAACTTTCCATTAATTATCACCTTACACTACACCATATCCTATCAAACTGTGATTGTTTGATTCAATTAATTTATTTCAATCACAATTTTATGTTTCACCATATCACCGTATTATACTCTTTGATCTCAATCAGATAAGACTACCTTTTTGACATTTCACTCTCCACCCCATTTCATCACCCTATGAGTCAGTTCAGGTTAAACATTAATCAATCGTATACAATGATGACCGCTCATCTCAAGTTCAGGCTAGCTATAACAAGAGTATACGGAGCGGCCGCGTCTGCCTACCCTGGATGCGTATGAACGACGTTTAACTCACTCCGGATATTCCATCCAACAACAATAATACACAAACAAAATATCCTTACACTGAACAGCAGTGGTCTTCGAACCAGCACAGGTCAAAAACTTTAGGAGATTAGAAACGTGGTATCCTAACATCATATCGACTTTTTATTTCTATGAGAAACTCTTGTAGAAAATAGAACCCTTACCTCAAAAATTCAAAATAGATTATAATGTTGTAAAGCCATATAGAGTTTTATCTCTAGTCGATCGTCTGGAGTCGCCATTATAAATTTTAATTCTAAGATCACAGTTTTGAAATATGACACCGACTTTGGTGGCAGAATAATCTACGCAGATATGAAATTTAACAATATAACTACTGTGCTATAAATAGCTAAGCCCCCACTCCCGATCTGGAGAAAAACGAATTTTACACATCATTGTTTACGTATTTAATAGGACAACATAACCTCATCCTTGTAGTAAACTTCAATTGTGCTATTAACCCTAAGCTTGATCGAGTAGGTAATGTAACTAATTATAGTGATAAGTCCATTCAAACACTAACATATCTGGTATCCTAATTTAAAGTAATCTACACGTTTCGCAAACTAAATCCTTCCTTGAATATGTATACATGGTACTGAAGTACGCTAGACCCTTGTTTGCCAACACTAGCAAGCAGACTTGATCTACTATATGTTTCAGAAAAACATAACACAGATTTTATTATCAATTCAGCAATAGTTAACTTTTCTCAATCTGATCATAATGCAGTAATTTCATATATACTATACAACTCGTCAACATCATATAATACAGGTTACTGGAAATGCAAGAATTCGCATTTCAGCCACACCACATTAAAAGCACTGATTAGGGCCTTTATACAGTGAAAACAAAAACATAACAATTCCAAGCTCGGATTTGGGATGAGCTAAAAATTAAAATCAAAGAAGAAACAATTCGATACTCCAAACAACTCTCCATAATTAAAAGTTTGAAAATCAAACTATTGAGGAAAGACAACCAAACTTTAAGACAGCAATATGATTCAAATAATAATGATGAATTTTTTTCCCAATCCCAAGAACTCAGCATGTGAATTACAGAATCACAAAATGAAAAATATATAGGTTCAGTTATTATGAGTAAAGTGAAAATTTTAGATAACAACGAAAGACCGAGTCAATTATTTTTTTTTTTTTTAACATTGAAAACAAAAAGGGTTCCCAGAAAACTATCACCGAAATTAAACATAACACCGTGACATACGACTCTAGTTCTGATATTTTAAATTGTTTTAAAGGGCTTTATTCGAACCTATTAACAACTGAAGCAATAATAATTATTTGATGAATTTTCAACTGGGTTGTCTCAATTAACAGCTGAGGGTACCCATTTTCTTACTGGTCCAATTACTAAAACAGAAGTTTGGAAATCACTAATCATGATGGACGCAAATAAATCACCTGGACCTAATGGCGTCATATAAGAGTTTTATGTCACTTTTTATCCTTTAGTTAAGACATTAGTCCGTTAATATAATTGGATGTGCGAATCAAACATCATATCTAAGTCACAAAAATTATCGCATATTACGCTATTATGTAAGGATCCCCACAATTCAGATAATATGAAAAACTGGATTCCTATCTCCCTATTAAATTTAGACTATAAATTGTATCCAAAGTTATTACTAACCGACGCAAAAAAAGAATACGTCCAAATAAATACACATGGACCCAACATGTGGCGTTAAAGTTCGAGCTATTCTCGACAATTGTCACCTTAAAAAGAATATTTGTGACTGTATAGAATTTTAAAAAATGATCACCCGCATGTATATTTTTAGGCCAGGAAAAGGCATTTGGTAGAGTTGATTATCACTTTATGCTAAGAACTTTGAAATCGTTTGGTTTTCACCCCGATCTCATTAAATGTTTATCAATTTTCTATATCGATATTAGTTCATCGGTCATAGTAAACAACTTCATTTCGGCCCACTTTTTAATTTCAAGAGTAGTCCGTCGAGGTTGCAGCTTTTCCCTCCTTTTATAGTGGCCTAGTGGTTAGAACGTCCACCTTGGATGTGGGAGGTCGCGAGCTAGAACCCCGGCCGAGTCATACAAAGACTTATAAAAATGGTACTAACAGCTGCTTCGCTAGGCGCTCAGCAATAAGAGGTTAGTGTTAGGACTGGTCGGCCTGGTGTCAGGATAATGTGATTGGGTGGGACATCATGATAGATGTCTTTGGCATGAAACCCCAGTGATAGACATCACTGTAAACTGCCACATTACAGACATCATAGCTATATGATTGAAAAATTGTTAAAGCTACGTTAAAAATCCAAAACACACAGATATACACACATATAGTGCATGGACCATTCGCAATCATAATTCATAGTGATCCAGGAATTATAGATATCCAGGTGTAATGTGCAACAAAGACCTGTAAGATCTCCCTCTACGCGGACGATAGTACAGGTTTCTATTGCACGGACAAATCCAATTTATTTTGGTCTCGTATATATGATCATGCCGCTAGTGCTAAGTTAAACTACAAAAAAATCTAACGGTATGTTCGTGTGAAAATGCCCTACCCGCAGTGATAATCCTTTCGCCATTTCTTGGATCGACACACAATAAATAGTCGGTTTTTTCTTTGGCAATGATTTCAGCAACTATGATCACTGGGATAATAATGTTAGTACACTTATTATGGTAACGTAGCAAGTTACATCTTATCTCTATATCGCATATTATCAATATTTTAACTTGCAGAAAAATCTAGTATACTGCGACCGTGACTGATCCATCCAAACACTGTGAAATTTTAATAAATAGAAGCATTTTCACATTTCTATCTAATCTAAATTTGAACACCTTGCTACGGCCGTATGCATCAACCCTCTCCATGAGGAGGTCTAAACATCGCCTATTTGAAATGTAAAATTCGTGCGCTACGTATACAACACGTACAAAATTTACTCGATGATGAGTATTCAGCCAAATGGAAATTCTTTACAAAGTATTGGATCAGTTTGCAATTAAAAGTTTCCAACCCCAATTTAGGCCTTAACAGATTTGCTCATACGTTTTACGTACCCGAATTCTATTGAAAGTGAATCACTATTTTCAAGGAATTTCACGAAAATAACCCTACCCTCAGATTTGGTCAAGTCCCTACTAAGATTTTTTAACAACGACAACTACACAGTTACCCACTTGAACCCAAAATAACAAGATTATATGACTTAAATTTCACCAACATTTGAGAAAACTTGCACAATAAATTCTTTGACTCTATCACTAGAGACGTGTCTTTGAAAACAATACATGTTAATTTACACAATAACGACAACTTCTTTTTTATAAAAAAGGATTTCCATATCTAAGTTATGCAATTTTTGCGGTGGTATTGAGACCAATGGCCATTTATTTTTCTAATGTAAATTTATACGCACTTTACGACATCTCATAATTAAATGGTTAAAAAAAAGAACTTTACGGAAACTCTTTTGATCCCTTTTATACTTTCTTAAATTCGGTCTCATCCTGAATGGGGCCTCGATCCCGGAACCTGAATTCGAGGACATGTGCCTCTTATTTAGTGCTGAGTATAAATATGCTACATGGATTAAGCTTATACAATCATATTATCATAAAGAAGTGGTAACTAGTAATACCATGTTATCTTTCTTTCTCTTCCGTCTAAAGCAAAGAATCAGAGCCGACTTTTCCAACTTAACCAAGTTCACTTTATCGATAAATGGTGTCTATCTGGGTTTTTTTCTACTCTCTGAATTCGTCAATCGATAACAATATAGAATAATAATCACAACTATCTTTCATTTTAAAATACATCTAACTGAATATCCTTTTCGAATTTATCTATCTCTGAGCACAGCCCTTTTGATAGCATGTTTTACTTCACGTTCACCGGTCTTACGTCAGTCAAAGAACGTCCTAAGCCGCATGCGCTGACAGCATTTAGCCCTTCGCACGATACTATTCCCTAGCTTACCTGTCTACATGACGTTTGTTTACTGGAATAATTTTGAATACATTTTATATAAGAACTTGTATTATATCCGTAATGTTAAAGCATTGATTCATTTAATATATCTTCGTTTCACTCTTTCTTTGTACTACGATTTTATGTTTAACTACAAGCTAGACATGTGCAACTTTATCTAATTATTCACCTTTTATTATGTACATTTTTACTTCTGTGTAAGCGCGTTACAAAGGCATGTATGTGTATTATGTGTATAGAATTCAGCCTATGAATAAACAAAGCACGTTACACTTGATAACTCCATAGCCTTGGCCTTCATTTCTACTGAGAATACTTCTCACAGAACAGCAGTACTCTACATTATGTGCTAAAATGCCACTGGAGAAAACCATATCATGTGATAAATGCAGCACACTCAATTTAATTAGCTTATGGTGCCTACAGTGGTTCTATTGCAGAAGAAGTTTTAAAAATTGCTTGGTTGAATAAGCCAGGAATTATTTCCTTGCCGTGATTTAACACAGGTCTGAATGTGTTAAAAGGTTGAACGCCAAACCGTCACTATATCTAGATGACGTCACAACGAAGAGCATCTGGGCCGACATGAAGACTGGTATTCTGTCGTAGTGTAACAACTGGTAGAAACATTTGCCAGCCTTGACCTTTCCTAAAACAAAAATGTCCACGAACTCTGTATCTTAATATAAAAAATGGGCGAACTGCGGATAATTTTGGAATTGCTATATCTTAATATAAATCAGATAAAACTAGTGAAGAAACTCATAAGTGAAACTATAGATATAATGTTGTATCGTTGTGTATTTGAACTCTTTTTATTGATGAAATGTGTTATTAAGGACATACAGCTGTGGACCACTTGATACAGAAACCCTCATTAGCGATGAAACAAAAATCGGTGTTATATTTATCTACTAAATATAGCTTGTTCACACGTTGAAAGTGCTACATGTAACCTATTCAGTGCTGCAGTGCACAAAATGTAACACAATACTTTGTTTTGTTCTATGTAACCACCACCACCATTACCCATTTTGTAAGCAATGAACATAAGCATTCATTTTTGCGAAGTGACACGTATAATGTTTACAATCATTAGGACACACAAGGGAAATAGAGAATGGATGCTTTATACATTTGGTTGTTGTTGTATACAGTAGATTATATTACCTTAGTAAAGTTCATTTACAAAATGATATGGAATTGGAAACGTCAGTTCTGCCTTTACTAGGTTTAAGTGTGCCCTGTAGACCTATAATGAAATATTGACCATCTAAATGGGAATACAGTTCTACAGTCACCATACAGTCCAATATATAAAACAATGAAACCGAAAAAATTTTGTGTTTGCCTCTGGAGGCCAGAGGCACAAACAAAATGTCTTCAGTTTCATGCATTAAGTGTCAGTATAACTGTACTGATAGCAAAAGTGTTAAAACAAAATTGTTGATGGTTATAATACTAGCAGTGGGCAATGTAGATTGCTGTAACTTATTCTAGACATGATATGTGCTCCACTAGGTGCATCATCAAGTTTCCTCAATATGCATTCTTCAATGACCTAAGACGAATAGTTCTAACATTGGGCCACCTTAATGAGGTGCAGTTAACACCAATATGTAGACAAGCCTGGCACATGAAATGTAGACCCTAGTGATGGCGCAGTTATAATCCACGTGAAGGGGGGACCATATTACAATGTAACAGCACTCTATTGAAACCTTACACAGTCACAGGGACATGCGAAGTCACCGCAAGTTGTAGTTTAGGAAACATTGTCATATACAATGGTGATGGTAAGGTTGTATTCACTTGGAAGATGGAGCATATTACAATGTACCTGCACTCTATTCAAACTTTGCAAAGTCACACAGGCATGAACAGTCAATGCAATGTGAAGTTTTGACAAATAGTCTTATAAAAGCGTTTCCCACCAAAATAATGCAAACATAGGTAAGGACTTACCAAGTGGAGGTTATTCTTACCTACTTATGGGACAGAACAAATGTAGTTTACCCTGTTCTCTACTTCCCTTTGGGAAGCTCCAAATCCCATGTCTGTCCATTCCTTAATGTTGTCTTGCTACCTCTTTTCTGTCTGTCTCTTCTTCTGCATTCTCGCACTGTGCCTTGCAAGATTGTTTTTGCCAATCCATATGAGCTTGAGACATGACCGTACCTCTTCAGTTTGCGTGTTGTTACAGCGCTCAATAAGTAATTTTAAAGGATCCGATGGTTAGTTGGATCCTGTTGTGGACATCGTTGTTGGTTACATGGTCAATGTATGAGATGCCCACGATCTTGCGGTAGCATCTCATTTTGATGGTTTGAATCCTTCTTTGTAGATCTGATATGAGCGTCCATGTTTCACAAGCATACAGAAAGAGGCATATGACAATCGAGCGCATCAGCCTTATTTGGAACCAAAATCAGTGTTGGTATCTTTCTATATTGGTCTCAGCCTTGTTATTGCTGCTGTTGTCTGGGCAATCCTGCAACGTAGTTCTGGTTTGTAGCCCTCATCTGTGAAAATTGATCCCAAGTACTTGAAGCTTGTGACTCTTTCCAGCTTCTGTCCACTGACCTTTATTTCTGCACTGAAACCATTGGTGTTATATGTCATCAGATTGTTTTTGCAGTGCTAATCTCCATACCGTATGCTGTGGAGGTTGTGTCAAGGCGCTCAATCATGTCAGCCAGTTCTTTTTCATCTCCTGCTAAACCATCAATATTATCTGCCAAGCGAGGGTTGGTGATGGTTCTTCCTCCAATGCTGATAGTGCTTTTGTGGTCATGCAAGGCATCCTCAATGATCCTTACCAGGAAGATGTTGAAGAGTGTAGGTGACAATATACATCCCTGTCTGGCTCCAACTGTTGTTCAAAATCAATCCCCTCTGCTGCCATTGATGAGGACAGCACTGGTGGCTTTGTCATAGAGGTGCTCAACATCCTGAACCAGATTTGAGCTGATGTTGTACTTCTTCATATTTTCCCATAAGGCCTCATGCCATCCCCTATCAAAGGCCTTTTTGAAATCTATAAAGACGTGGCATAGATTTGGCTGATGCTGAAGGGATTTCTCGCCAAGGAGTCTGAGATTGAAGATTTGTTCTGTGGTGCTTCTTCCTGCTCGGAAGCCTGCCTGCTCTTCAGCAATAATTTTCTCTGCTTGAGGCTTTAGTCTGTTGGGAATTATCTTCTGCATGACTTTGCTAGAACGATCAGTCTGATCAGTCTCCCTAGCGAAAGATAGTAATTAAACTTTGAATATAATGAAGGGATTTGTTTCTGGAAGAAAACAAAAAATATATCCGCCCCCACCCCACCCCATGATATTATCATTGAGCTAAACTAGTAATTGATATATGTAAAGGAGAAATCTAGCAAGTTGAAGTTAAGGGAATGTTAATAATAGTGTGGCATAATAGTCCACGATTTTGAAGGTCAAATGGAAACATATTGTGCTAGTAAGTAAAGTATGTGAAACTGCTATAATAACATAAAATCCAATCTACATACGCATATCAATATGAATACCTTGTCTGCATCAAGTAGTTGTTTCTAAATGGAGCTAACAGTTTTTGGTTTAGAAAATAAAACTCAGAATGTTACTAAATGTAAACAAATGGCACGAAAACCTATTCAGGTCTTTTACATATAATAACAAAACATGCTTGCTACATTTTAT
Source organism: Megalonaias nervosa (assembly GCA_016617855.1). NCBI lineage: Eukaryota > Metazoa > Mollusca > Bivalvia > Unionida > Unionidae > Megalonaias > Megalonaias nervosa. The sequence goes on along the minus strand of JAECUM010007708.1, from coordinate 9,278 downwards.
TTGTCTCCCATAAGTTAGTGACTTTAAATAACCATGACAGCAAATTTGTTTGGGTTTTTTTTAGGTAAGTCTCATTAAAACATTTTAAATATGTATGCAAAATTAGAACACGAGAACACCAGAACCTAAACGTATCTTAGGACCTACTCAGTATATCATAATATCTTATCTGGCATGGTTTGGCTAAATAGCATTTTATTGTTTTGGTTTTTTTTGGGGGGGGGGTCTTACAATGAAAATGCAAACCAGAATTTGGTCAAAAAGTCGAAGATTGTTTAAAATGGAATGAACTGCTATAATGGCTATTCAATTCTACAAAGATCACCTATATATTACAAATATGCCTACTAAATTCCATGTGTCTACTTAAGTGATTTTGACTTTATATTCATTGCAAGGTTGTGTCCAACAATTTCAAGTCTCACATGTTTACAAAGATCACCTATGTATTACAAATATGCCTACTAAATTTCACGTGTCTATTTAAGCGATTTTGATTTTATCTTCATTTCAAGGTTGTGTCCAACAATTTCAAGTCTCAAATTTTGCAAATGTGTAAAAAATGAAAACGTATCAAAAGGGCATTAAAATCTAATCAGGTTATTTCCATTAATATTTATCTGCCTATACAATTCTATTTGTCAACCAGAAGTGATTTTTCCTAACTTCCACTTGTCAACCAGAAGTAATTTTATGTAATGTTGCTTACAAGGATTTTGCAAAAATATCAAACAATACAAGAAAAAGTATACAAATAATAAACATAAAATGTCACTTATTGGAAGCAAATTGGATTTTTGAACCCACTCAAAATATATAAATATCCAGTCAGTATTTGTCTGACTTAATGGTTGTTTTAAATAGCTTGCTTACAAGTTACAGCCAGAATGATGAATGGACAGCCCAAAACCAATTGTCTCTTTCGTTGGGTAGAGACCTAAATAAGAGTAAAATGTACGCTATGGTTAGGTACATATTATACTGAAACATAAATATTTCAATCCTAAAATTATCTACTGTTGATGCTTTTGCTATATTAGCAGGCCCGGCCTTAGGATGTGCGGGGCCCCAGACAGCATGCGGAGCCCAAGGCAGTAAGCGATGAGCTCGGGACCCCAAGCAAACAAACTGCACTGCGGAGAAACGCGGGGCCCAAGGCAGTTGCCTCGTTCGCCTTGCCCTAGGGCAGGGCCTGTATGTTAGTAACTAGTGCTTATTGCTAGAGATACAAACTGGATTTAGTCATCTGAAATTAAGTATGTGAACAGAATGAAGCGTGTTTCAAACATCACTCTACCCCAATGAGAAAAGTATTTTGAGGAAAATGTTCGTGTAAAACAACTTCCTTGCAAATAGCCACATTAAAGACTGTTCATTGATTCTTCATTGAAAGCATTTCATGGGGCCAGTCAACTGTGAGGTTCCCTTTATTTCTCTAAGTCTAAAATATACGTACCTCACCTAACAAATGCCCAAAAAGATGGTCCACTCCGCTTATCTTTATTTTCTTATTTATAAATATGACTGCAATTGATATTACATATAGTAACAATTCATGATTTGATGTATTAATTAATTTGTATTGTCTAATTAGGTAATACAAGATTAAGTAATATTACAGTTCTTTAACAGATCAAATGGTCTCCACAAGTGTCAACTGCTACCATGAGTTTTACCAATAGGAATACTGCACTATCAGAGCTGTTTTGAAGGGAAATTATATGTTCATTTTATGAAGAGAAAATATTGTCACCAAACAGTACATGTACAATTCCTCAATGTCCATGTATCAAATTTGGAAAACTTCATCTCCATTCAAAGTAAGTACTTTTAACAAAATATGTTACATATTTCCTGAAATGGGAGGGTGGTGATGGTAAATGATAGTATCTTAAATGAAGTTCTTTCCTTGGATTGGGGGAAGTTGGAAAAAACATTTTATCCACTAGTCTAAGAATAAGAGAAAATAACATGTATGAAAGTAGCATGTTCCTGTGTTTTAAATGTAGGTGGCAACGCAATTTGTGTTTAAAACATAATCATTCTGGAACTGTAAGGTATTTTTGAACCCTATGGACTGGAGATTGGGGAGAGGAGATTCTTTATAAGGTGTTCTCTTCATTTAAGAACAATCAGATATAATGAGCTTCAGTTAATTTCTATCTTCAATTTCTATATTACAATATATGTAGTGAGTACAAGTTATACAATGTAAGAATGGAGATGATGATCTCAAAGTACTCATTGGTCTTATAGACGCGTCTTTGGAACATAATGTTGTCCATACACAAACATTAAATATATTCTAATGTCAAAGGTATAAAGAAAAAGGGCAATACATGTTCTTCTTGAAATGCAACTGGGAACGAATGTGCTGAACACATGTAACTGAAAAACACCGCTGAATGTGAACGTAATTCATACGAATCCAGGTGGGTGGGGTCATTGGTAACAAAGTGCCACCCACTGATGATCAGTGAGCTTTGATTAAAACGTATAAATCTGTATATGAAGTTCAAGAAATATGAAAACACGTCCGTTTGCTTGTGTGAGAATTTGATATCAGAGTATGTGGAAACAGTTTGACTTTAATTTGCAAGAGATCGTCGATATGTGCTGCCAAGTGTATGAGATATCCCTGAACATTTGACTTCTCGTTCCTATGTTAGTCGTCATCGCTACACGCTGCACGGAGCTTTTATGTAGTGTTACGTATAAGCTCGTTTAAAGTAACATAAAGAAAAGAGCGGGGACAACAAGCTTTGTAAGTTTTAACAAAAATAATTTATTTCCCTAGAAAACACGGTGAAAAGGTGAAAATATGAAATAGGACTTACGATTTGCGAAGAAAATCCAAAAATTTGTCCTAGCATTGTGAAAAACATATAAGTCCTATCAATAAACAGTTCTAATTGAAGCTAGTCTGAATCTCAATTCCGTTCCAAGATGGTGGATAATGACGTCAGACGAAGTTTGTACACAAATGTCCAGAATTTTCACTTTGAATCACAATTTGTACTGTTCTGTTTCGATTTAGAATTAATTTCACCAAATGTCTTTGTCCAAAGCCAGTTGTGTAGTTCTCCAAGGAAAATAATTATTGTTTAACAAGTAGATGAACTACAGCTGTCATCTATAACAATATACATCTGGCTTTACAGAAGTACAAATGAACAACTCTTTCCAGCACCAGAAAAAGAATATCTTCTTCTCAAGGTATATGAACGACTCTACAAGGTGTTAAAATATGACTCTGACGGACTATTTCACAGATACCTGAGTATTTAAACTGAACGATAACATCATTTCAAGCAAGCGCGCATGCAGAACGCGTGGTTATTTCGCAATAAACAATCGCAGTACACGAAGTAAACACGTATAATTAGAAATGACTTCGCCCACAACCAATCACTTTTGCCTACTGTTTACTTAAATCGACAAACCATGGCATGTAAAATCGTGCTCATGCGAGTCATATTTACGTTCTAAATAAACACGATGTTTCTCTCAAAATATCAGACACTGTGAACATAATCATCACAACAAAATTATAATAATGAAATAAAAAAGAATTCAAATTTTAACACACAAGTAATTAAACTACATGGTCTTAACAGTAGGCAGAAAGATCTCGACCACTACAAACATACATATCAGGGTCGATATGTCGTAGGACTATCGTAGACCGATGAAGCAACGTTCACACAAGATGCTACCCACTTTACACACTTGGTTGAATGTTTGCATTCAATGTGTGAAATTAATGCTAAGTTTTGTAATGCATAACTTCAAAACTTCTAAATGTATTTTTATTGATATTGTATGAACCAACCTGCGCTTGAAATGTGTTCCATGGTACCAATGACAAAGATATTGTACTGCTTATCTACCTTTTATATTCAACATTCAGAATAGAGAAAATAAAATATACACCAGTCTGATGCCTTATTTGAAATAGCGTCTGTAAATACACACGGGTACTGAACCAAACTAAGCCCTAAGCCACCACATAGTCGGATTCTTGGTTATATATGTTTTAAAACGGATCTATCAGGGGTGCCAGTGAATGTGATTATGTATTAATTCGCCAGTTCTGAAAGAGCACCAGCTGCGAGGAACGCGTAGACGGATTTTGTAGCAGACGACAGGAATCATGGACAAAGCAGAAGTTTACATGCAAACAGGATTTTTCTTTGAACTAGTCAGGGTAATACATACATGTAATGCTGAACATCATTGGCACATTTTGGAGGATGATATAGCATATATCTTTATCCTTAATTTTTTTAAAATATTGTTTTAAGTCAGTAAAAAGGAAAAAAAAGTTACGGGCAACATCCACGGTATTTTGCTAATTTTAATGGGTATTTTCAATGACTGACAGTTGATTGTTTATTCTCTCTCTCTTTCCTTCTTTCTCTCTCTTGCTCTCTCTCTCAATCCCCGTTTGTGTCGCCACTGTAATTTCCATGGGTTTTTTTTGTTTTTTGTAATCATTAATTATTTTGACGTTAAATGCTTTGTAGTTTAAACGGAAAAAGTTTACGGAAATTTTTATTCTCACTTTTTGCACAGAATTAGTTCGTTCTTCGCCAGGCATCATATCCTCTATCTAATTTTCACTGGTTTGTAAAACAGAATTTAACTTTACTGGCAAACCATGCGTTTACTTTGATTTCATTAAGTTACCTAATAGCAATGAACAGCTTTTATTCTATGTATTTTAGACATTTTTGTCCGTGTCTTCCCGTTTTGACTAAAAACCTAAGGTTTGAACCTAATTTGGTTAGGTTCTGATGCTGTGGATAAGGACTGCCTTTGAGGATAATGTCAGCTGTGTAAATGTTATGTGCATTTGTCTTTTCATGCCCAGCAAGTATATAGTTCTTACTGAACAAATATGGTGGATGGACGCTCCTATCAGAGTTAGAGGGCATAGGGGAGTACTGTTTCTTCGTTGTAGTAAAGTTCATGTACGTCTATAAGGCGAGGCTCTGATTACTTTCGAAGTTATTTCCCAAGGGTCAAGTGTCTAGGGAATCTAAGACCATCGTTGTAAATGCAAGTTAAATGTGTATATTTGTCTTTGCATGACGAGTAAGTGGGTGTTATGCTTATAGGGTGTGAATGTCAATAGAGTTTTTATTACAGGGAGTTGTTACAAAGAAAATTAGGAGCATCAGTCAATGAATCAAGGGATGGGGGCTCTAACCTGTAACAATATTGTTACAGGTTAGACCCCCATCCATTGCTTCATTGACGGTTACTCCTAATTTTCTTTATAACGAACCCCTGTAGTTTTGATGATAAGACCGAGAGGCTAAGTTTTTGTTAGAGTGGAGATAGACCCCGGGCTGTCACATCTTGTGGTTTGTATTCATACCTGGGCAATATATCACATATGGCAATTATCACGAGTTACTTCAAATGTATGTAATAATCACCGCTACCCATTTTGCCATACAGGGCTCTGAAGAAGGCATTATTATTCAAGCGTATGTATCCAGATTGAATTAGCAAATATCTTAATCGATTACCATTTATTTACTGCTGTTGTCTCCATCCCAGCTAAGATAACACAGCATGTTAAAAAAAGCGATTATGAAAACTTATACGTAGCGGTTATGCGTAACACTGGATCACAAGGCATCTAAGAAGAACCTAAAACTGTTTGGTCATAATGTTATCAGCAATTATTTTAAACTGGATTTCTGAGAGAAATAATTGTTATATTTTACTGGAGTGAAAAATATAAAATGTTTACACTCGACACTGATAACATTAGACACGGATAACTTAATAACCATAATTTTCAATTCAATCTTTCGTAGTCGAGTGGTAAGTATGAACACCTCCCTCTAAAATCGATTAGATCTCAAATCCCAAATGGCGTCAATCAATTTTATTCTTTATGTGCTGTGTTCCTTTGAATTGGGCAGGAGAATTGTCTGAATTGGGCAGGAGAATTGTCTTAATGCTTATCTTTTCTGTGAGAATAATCACAAAACACAGTACAATATAAACAGTAAACAGCGGGATGCAAAAGGAAATCTGATATTTGAATCTAGATTTTCAGTACATCCTGCTACCAGTAGGTTTGTAAGTTTCAGCAACGAGTAAATAACAGATATATTTAGTCTCGTTGATGAAACACTTAAGTGGTTTCGCCGCTCGTAAAAATTCCAAGTTTTTCACCCACTCAATGAAATGTACTCCTTTCAAGCAAATTATGACATTTTATTATTAGTAGTATTAGTAGTAATTATACTAGTAATAATAATACAAATAATACGACTATTACGATAATGGTGGTGGTGGCTAAATGTAGGTCAGTTGGCTATTATTTTAAGTCAGAAAGAGATACATAGATGTGTACAAGTTTATTTTGCATTGTTTACTAAAAGTACATCTGTTTGTATTTTATGTATTCCATATCCTTATGTGTGTGACTTTTTCTTCACAGCCGGCCGTAAAACCAACTACAATGGCGTTCTGGTGACAGAAGACACGTTGCTGGTCATAGACTTCTATGCGTGCAATCTCCAGCTTTACAGTAGTCGTGACGGCAAACTGCTCTCTACATCACACAGACTGGAGGACATTCCAACGGGTGTCTGTCTTATTAGCAAGACGGAAGCGGCTGTGTGTCTGTGGAAGAGTACAATTGTAATCCTGTCATTTGAATCTATAGATGACGTAAAACGGGTCAAAATATTAGATGTAAGGACAGGGTTTAGTGTCTGTCATTCTGTGGCAAAATTGAAATCAAGGGACAAACTCGTTGTCAGCGGTAGGAAACACGACGACACGATGTTGTACTGGTGTTTTGTAAACCTTACAGATGGACGTGTAGACTCAACTCACAGTATTTGTAAAGGGGATAATGGTAGTATTAGTCACTTGGCCATAAAAGAGAATAATGTTTACATCTCGTGCTGTACTTCTGACTCCACTCTTAGAGGTGTGTATGCATATAATATTTTAAATCCACACACACAAAAGTTTCTGTATCAACATCATCGATTGAGTCCGGGGTCAATAATGGTTGACAGGAGGAATTTCATTTACGTGTGTGACAGGTACAGTAAGAGAATTCATCAGCTGACCGACAGCGGTCAGCTAGTGACCATTCACACAGTGCCATCATGTCTTTATGAAATATTCTATGATGACCAGCATGGAGTTCTTTACACCACACACAGCAATGGAAGTAATGAGATAACATTGTACAGGCTGGAGTATTTACATCAACCAGGTAATTCTATTTTATTTCACATCAACTTTCATCACACAACTACGAAAACTGCATACTTCATTTATTTACATTCATGAAGGATCTCAATTCACCTTTGAAAACGAAAAAAAATATGAATTATAAATGTTACATTTATAATTATATTATAAGACAAGCATGTTTTAAAGATGCAAAAAGAAATTAAGTGGAATAAATGACTATTTTTATTATTCTGATTTAAGTCTACGGCAACATCATATTGCTTATGCATATTTATTCATTTTAAGTCTAAATAAAATATTATTTGTTGATCTTAAATTTCATTACTAATATATTTGTACCCAAATCCATTCATTCATGATTGTTAAGTGATGTGTAACTTGGTTATCATCACAAAAGTCTCACATAAAACGTTTAAATTTCTTTAGACTGGTACAATGGCGGCATGTTACTAGCGTCGCATCAATGCCAGACAGTAGTACATGTAAAACACATTCATCCCTGAAGGTAGCGCTTTCATTGATATCTCCTTGTACGTGACATTGAATCCGGTGTAGACAGGTTCACCCTTTTGGGCTACGTCGTTCAATCTTCCCACGTATTTTGACACAGTTGTCAAAGCATTGATGTTTATGGAGCGATTTTATACTGGTTTTGCAGGGGATTTTTGTCAACTAACAAAACAAAATGAACTGAATAATCGGCATTAGAAAATACGTATCATGTACCGCTATTCTAAGGCATAGTCCTATAGTGTATAGTCACGTGTAAAAGTACAACAGGGGACCAGTCTAAAGCTTGCTATACCGTATTTGGATATTCTACGATACATTATTCAATGCGCCATATTTACTAGGATCTATCTACGTTTCCAAAGAAGGATGCAATGACCTTATATAGCATACAGGGACTCGTATCGTTACTTACACTTTAACTATTAGTAATACATATACCATGACTGATAGGTAAATTGTAAGCAATGATACAAACCCCTGAGATATAGTACACCGAAAAGGCGCGGCTGAACACGTATGTAGTTCTTAATGAACAAATATGGCGGATGATTTAAAATGGAAATTTTATATGAAGAGTATATACACTACTTTTTCGTGTCTCTGCAGCAAAATTCGGCAACAGAGGTATTAAATCTAAAGACAATAGTCTGAATCCGTACTAATATCATAGAGGCTCGTATCGTTGCTTATAATTTACCTGTCATACATGTACTATATAATAAAGTACATGTATGATAGGTCAGTTGCAAACAACGATAGAAGCGCCTGTGGCCCTTTTGAACTGTACTCCACCTCTGACCTTCCAAAGTATTTACCTAGGACAGTTACCTACAAGCAGCATGTTGATTACTCAGTCTCTTTAAACCTTACAAAACTGAAACCATACCTTGTTTCTATCAGCATATGATTTTATCTTTGGAACAGTAAACTCGCTAATGGCAAATGCAAAGTTAATTGCTATTTTTAGTAGATGTACGCTTAACATACATCGTGCATGGCATTTAAAATCGCAAGTAATGCAGACATTATTATTATTATTATTATTATTATTATTATTATTGACAACAGAAAGAGCAAGAATAAAAATACTAAGAAAAGGAAATTATATATACTTTAGATGTACTTGAAGCATAACATTTGACATGTTTAATTATAAATTTTAAAAATATTATAAGCCAATTTTATTCAGACAACATTATTTGGATTATGTAGCATGTAATGAAACAAATTATACCGTAAAGTCTGTATTTTATTAAATATTTTGTTTTAATGTTTCAGAGAATTATGTTACTGTAGTTTTGTACACTATTTTGATTATGCTCGTTCTAGCAATTGGCAAGTTGCAATGTTGCATATATCAGCCCCACGATCATTGGTCCAATAATCAAACTCCATGTATGTGTTGGTACCGATGGATGATTTGTGGACTTCTTTCAGTATCAGTTGGGAATATGTGTTTCAAAATAGTTGAATATATATGCTCTTAAACTTTCATGTAACAATTGAATTCTCCAAAATTTTAATTTTCC
>JAECUM010007707.1:0-95341 GCA_016617855.1 Megalonaias nervosa | reverse complement strand
CTGTTAAATTCATTTACTTTCCTGTCTACCAATTTTCACAGTCTTTTGAATATCACATATTTGTTAATAGCTAAATTCAGGGACTGTAAAAGGAGTTTTAATGATTACACAGAAGAATCACTGTTTGTTGAGTATTTGATTTCATGCTACCACAAAATCAATGAAAACTAGTACCTCACAACAAATATTGAATTCACAGTACATGTATATAAAAATCTTTTTCAATACCAAAAACAGCTTTACCTTGAACAAAACATATTAGAAATTACAAAGTATAGCACACTGTTTATTACTATCCTCTAGAATTTAATGACATACAGCTCTCCCTTGTTATAACATAGTAGTCAGTGTCTACAACTTCCAACTGCATTATGTACCAAACTGTGTTACATTGAGAACTGTGATATGTATGAAAGTGCAATATATTGAGAATAGCATAATATACTGTACAATGCATTAACAGGCACTAACAATATGTGGTAAATAATTGTGTTTTGAAAAGGGAGTGAAGATATAATAGTAAGTTTTACCTTGATTATTAGAATTTTCCCTTATTCAGAGCATAAATACCTTAGAATTCAAAATTTTTGGCAATATCACACTGAATTCATCAGTGACTACTATTGATCATAAGACTTATAATAGTCATGTGATACAAGGAGTGTGGTGCAGACCATTGTAAGCCATGTGATCAACAGAAGCTGCTGATGAATGCAGTGTGATAATGCCAAAAAATTTGAATTCTAAGATATTTATGCTCTGAGTAAAGGGAATATCACAATAATCATGAGTTATCCCAAGCAAGGATGCAACCTTGTCAAGTTTTAACTTGTTTTCTTTCAATCCATATTGTTACACACTCATGTGACTTTGGAAATGAGGTCAATAGTAGTACCATACTATATCCAGAATTGCATTAAAATGAGATCTGTTAAAATGGAGGAAAGTTGTATGTTCATCATGTGCAATATTTTGCATGAAATGAGAAGAATGTATGCCATTTTTGGTACTTATATATCCACTGCAATAAGTAATATTTCCAATTCAAGTTTTTGGGAATAGGTTCCTATGTATAACAAAATATTATGAACTGCCAGAGGTCAATAAAAACAAGAGTGCTGTCAACTGTACATTATAAGCCTGCCCTGTGTGTATTAATCTTCTATGCAGGCATGTAATAGACTAAACCATCATTTTCTCATTAGAAATACCATAGCCATGATATCTGGCCTTGAGACCCCAGAATCTATAGTATAAGTTCCTGTATTACCCGAAATGTAAGTCATCCACAAAGTTTGTATAAGAAAATTACTCAAGAATAAATTATTCCACAAACCCCATTTTTGGGAGGCCACAGTGACTATGAACTTTGATGCCAAAATCTTCCAAAATCTTCCCTACCCCAAGTACAAGCCACCTGTGAAGTTTGGTCATTGTAGATGGTGGAGAGCCCAAGTTATTGTGTTACATGTCTAGACTCTTACAAAAAGTAACAAGAAAAGAGTGAAGACAACAAGCTTTCTAAAATTAAACAAATAATTTACTTCCCTAGAAAACCAAGGTAAAAATGAGAAAAAGAACTTATGGTTTTACGAATCATATCCAAAATTAATCCAAGAATAAAAAAATAAAAGTCCTATTATTAAAAAGTCCTAAATAAATCTGAGTTTGAGTCCCGATGAAATTCAAAATGGAAGGCGATGACATCTGTTGTGGTCATCATCGTACTGATGTGTCAACAGTTTCTTTGTTGACTCACAGAAAATAATATTCCAGTTTGGAATTCCGAATGAATTTCAATGAATGTCTTTGTCCAAGAATTTTGTAAGGAGCACTTATATATTTCCAGGGAAAAGAATCACTAATTCCATAAAATAGAATTTCAACTCAAACTGGTCACAACAAAACACCTTTAAGTGTCAAAGGTTTAGAGCCCGAACTGAACTATCTTCTGTCAAGACAACAGTTATACACTAACTTATGACGCAAAACAGATTCCCATATGAGGGTCACATGGTCATCCTTCCAGAACAACATAGAAGCTTTTTATATACCTAACATCATGTACTCCCAGTATGGCCTTAACTGAAATCAATGGTTCTTACTCTGGGAATGAATATAAAAAATGTTTTAAAAAGTTGTGTACTAGAACCCTTAGTGGGTCTGAATCAAGGTCAGCAACTAGATACAGTATTTCTACTACTGGTTGTTTATCAGTAAAATAAAAAAAGTCAGGTCAAACAGAACTGAATTAATTTTCTGGACAATTTCAAATCCAGTAAATAAAGTTATATTACAATAACATGTAATGAATAAAAAAAGTTTTAAAACAAACAAACAAATAATTAATTTACATATACATAACAATTGTATGGAACTATTTTCCTTCTATCAGTCACAATCACCTTGACCTTTGATCTTATGACCCCAAAACAGATAGGGTTCTTCCTAATCCCATGTGAAAGTCATCTCAGAGTTTGGTAACTGTAAAAATTATGGAAAAATCAAATTATTGCTACGAAAAAAAAATGATAACAGACAGATGGATAGCATCATAATAAAATAAACTATGCCTTCTTGTGGAAAGAGTGAAGACAGCAAGCTTTGTAAAATTTAACAAATAATTTATTTCCCTAGAATACAAAGTGAAAAATTAAGAAAAAAGAACTTACGGTTTTACAAATTAAATCCAAAAATAATCCAAGAATTAAAAATAGAAGTCCTAGTAATAAAAACTCCTGAATGAAACTGAGTTTGAGTCCCGATGAGATCCAAAATTGAAAGCGATGATATCTGTAATATCCTAAGAAGTGCAGATGTGTCAACAGTCTCTTGTTGAATCACAGAAAATATTATTCCAGTTTTGAATTCAGAATAAATTCCAACGAATGTCTTATCCAAGAATTTTGTCAGAGCACTTTGTATTTCCAGAGAAAAGAATCACTTGAATTCAACAATCTGAAGAAAATAAAATTCAGCCCAAACTGGTCACAACATAATACAACTTAATGTGTCAAGTGTCTTAAGCCCTACTGACAAACCTTTATCAAAACATCAGTTATACGACTAATTAAGACGCAAAAAACAGATTCCCGGATGAGGGTCAAAAGTTCATTCTTCTGGAAAAAATAAAAGTCTGTTGCCAATTGGCACATGATACTTGTCACGTAGTACAGATATGACCTTGACTTAATGATTCCTAATCTGAAAAAGATTTTTTTAAAAAAAGTTGTTTACCAAAACTCTCACTGATTTTGGAACAAGGTGAGCAACTAGATACAATGTTTCTATTAATAACTGTTTACATCAATGAAACCAAAAAAATTTTAAAAAATCAATCAGGTCAAACAGAACTGAACTCAATTCTGGACAGTGTCAAATCCAGTAAACAATGTTACATTACAACAGCATGTAATGGAATAAAACAATTTAAAACTAACAAACAAACAATTAAATAAAATATACATAACAATATAAAAACAATCTGACAGTAAGCAAGTATGTAAAGAATACCAAACTCTAAACATAACAATGTGACAAAGCCCATTTTCATACATGCTGTCATTTTGCAAATACATACCAGAAAGTCATAAATCTCAAATAGTTCAGAAGGTATTAACTATCAAAAGTTTGAGACAGATGGACGCAACTTTGTTTTTGAAAAAATTTTGATTAACTCTTAAACTGCTGATCAAAGCCCATTCTTTTACAGAAATATTGTCGAGTCAAGATAACAACAGCATACAAAACCACAAATGATTAAGACTGATATGAAGTATAAATACAATTTTGGGAGATAACTCTAAATGTATGAATCTGACAAAGCCTAATTTTATTTGGGGCACAAACTCTTGCCATGACATAGATGTGTTTCATGAAGATATATCAAATGATTCAGATACAATTAATTAGATAACAGTGTTAACAAATGGGGACAACTCTTCAAATATTAATCAGATGGACTATTATTTCCTGTACATACTAAGTTCAAGAGTTATCAAGTAAACAAAATTTCATGGACAGATGGATGGACAACAATGTGTAGCAAGAGACCAAAGAGGGCCTGATACCATTCATGTATCAAAATGATATATGTTAGCTTGTCAATGCAAAGTCACACATGTATAGCACTCTGTGGTGAAAAGAAAATCTTCGACACATAGATGCTACACTGTTTATTAATGTTGCTGTCAGTAGACCATATATACAAAAACATGTTCTTAGAATAAAACGGACAAGTCATTTATACAACCAGCACTGTCCACTGGGTTTCTCCTTGCTGCTGGGGACTAGGCATTGAATCCTTACTTAAAAACTGTTAACAGCCCACACTGAAAGAATATACACTTGGCATTATGAGGATAGTTAATCAGTGCAGTTGGGATGGATTCCTGGTTATGTCCTAACCCACCTGGGACCCCATCCAATGAGTCATAAGGTGGAAACCATTGAGATCCCAACCCAAGGAAGCTGCATAATGGCACAGTGGTTACAACATTAATCTCTTGACCAGAAGGTTGTGGGTTTGCTTTTTTCACCATGCTCTTTGCTTTGATCCTCATTAATATGCAAGGACTTTGCTCATATTTGAGCTTATCTGACAATCTGTTCAGAAATATTGGTCTCTACAGTGTTCACAAAGTCAGCAAATCAGATGTGAGATGACCTCATTATTCTTTGTGGATGTCACTTATATCTGAACTCATCTGAGATCTAAATAATAAAAGCTTACACAAGAGGTCTAATCAAAATTTGATCAAACCAGTGGTCAGCAATCTCAACCAATCAAATGCATGATCATCTCAATGATATGCATGGATGTTGCTCATAATCAAACTCATCAAAATCTGATGGTTTACACCGTGTCCACAATCTCAGTCAATCAGATGCAAGAGAATGTCAGTACATGGGCATTACTCATAATCAAACTCATCTTACTAAGGCCCTGATGGTACATGCTTACATGCCAGATCTGATCAAAATTTGATCAGAAATAAGGCCTCTTGAGTGTTCACAAGCTCAGCCAATCAGATGCAATATCACCTCACAAATAAGCATCATACTGCTAAAAAGGGAATCTGAAATCTTGAAAATATAAGCCTGCATACCATTTCTTGTGTGGAACATTTGTTGTACTTTTTACGGGTTTTTTGTTTTTGCTAAAGAGCTACACTAAATACTTGTATTTAGATTGCATACTGCTGCTAATAATAATACATATGAAATAACAATAATGATACTACTACTAATAATAATGCTTATGCCACTTGGTGCATAGTATATGAACCAAGTTTGAAAGCTGAATGTGCCTTCAGAAGTCATCTGTAAAAAAAAGGCCACTTTGACCTCTTCAGATAGGTGGCCTCTGTAGATAGTTTGACTACCATTATAACTCATCATTATGCTTTCTTGTTAAATTTACACTGTATGTAAGATCAGAAAGTTTTCAATGCAAAATAAGGTTCTCCTTGACATATGTCATACTGTATCTGTTAATCCTTCAGAACAAAATAAAAGATTTTGATAGAGCATAGGATATTATCAAAATGTCTTTGGAAACAAGGCAACAATTTTGATAAAAGGTTAACCTGGATATGAACTTAATACATTTTAAAACTGTTGTGTAAATTATTTTTTTAAAAATTAAAATGGATTATTGAAAGAAATTAAATCTAAACCTTTATTAAATTTTTTGACAATCACAGAGTGACACTAAAAGAAGAGAATTATTGGAAATAATAGCTGACTTGGCAACTTCTCTGATTAATCACTCATTATGGTCCAATGACTAATATTTCAATAATCAGTGGGGTTTTATGAGATCCCAATAAAAGCATAGGTAAGCATGACTACAGTGATAACATTGTCTTTACAAGAGAAAGAAGTAGTTTTAAATTTAAAATTAGCAAGTTTCTGCCAATTCTACCTGATATGAATGCAGTAAAGAACCAATTTTTAAATAATATAACCCTGAAATTACCACTGAAATATATGCTGCTTGAGATTTTACAAGCTTGAGTATGATAGGCTTTTGTTTTCACCAATCAGAGTTATTATCGCAGTAACCCATTACAAGCTGTTTGCATAGCTTGCTTCATAAACCAATGACCGGTCAAAGAAACAGTAACCAAAACAAAAGAAATAAATGTGAAAAAGTTCATTTTCATCTGAATGTTCAGACCAGTGAAATGTGTTAGCACATTGTATTAAATACCTACTTACCCTCCAATGCCCTCCACTGCATAAGCCTGGATGATTGGCCATTTTTCTATAGCAAACTTGTCAAATGTTTGCAAATGACCTTAATGGAAAAATTCATAAAAAGAAAAACATAACTTCTTTTTAGGAAATTATGAAATAAACTACAAAAAAAAAAAGTCAAAGTAAAGAAAAACATCAACATAAATAAGTTTGAAACATAAACTTTATTTACCAGGGAAATCCTATTTTCTCAGTCATTTGTCTGTATTCTATACACAAGAAGAACATGCCACTGTCTATTATATATATAATTTATTACACTCTTTAATTTCACTGATGAATTGGACAAAGCCCATCCTTCCAATGTTTAGTTTTGCAGTTCTCAAAATTCACTGACCTGGTTGCAAACTGCAAAAATTCAACCTTACAGAAACAGAACCAATGGACTAACCATTTTAACAGTACAAAAAAATCCAACATACATGTATTTTTAAAATTTTAAATGCACGAATTTGTGATATACCACATTCCATTTAAGTACATCGACTTTGTTCAATTATCACAGTTATGTAGCCAAAGCTTTCAAAAATTAGGATTAACTGAAAGAAAATAGTTGTATATATTATTTCAGTTGATTTATTTTATAACCACTACAAAGTAAATATTCTTGTAAGACGAGAATGACAACTTTACAGACAATATGTCTTGATAAAATGTCTAAAAAACAGTTTCTTACAATGAACTGTCCTTAACACCTTTGTGTTGCATCATTTGAAAAATAGTTTACACTGGTGTGTTCATTATATATCATAAGTACCCTTCTCTAAATAGACATTTTGTACTTCACTAAAAATCACAGCATTGACTGTAAAATAGGAAGAAAATGATTTTAACTCAAAATAAGTGGAGTAAAAGCTGAATCTCTAATATTTTTTAAATATTCCCCCATATTTGATATGAATAAACCATGTGCTTTGGGTTTTTTCTTTTTAACAATTCCCCATATATCTGATATGAACAAACCAAGTGTTTTGGGGGTTTTTTAAAATAATTCCACATATATCTCAAACAAACCAAGCATTATATTTTCTTAATAATTCCCCATATATCTGATATGAACAAACCAAGTGTTTTTGGGTTTTTTTAAAATAATTCCACATATATCTCATACAAACAAACCAAGTATTATATTTTCTTAATAATTCCCCATATATCTGACACAAAGACAAGACTTATTCTATAATCATATAGCTGAAACTTTAGCAATTTTAGGAATTTTGTGAAACACATGTTAACATTTACCATCTAGAATATCTTATGTATTATAACCTCTCAACAGCAATGACTAAAATATAAAAAGTCACAATTAAAACTGTCTGTTTCTGAACAAAGTCACCAAGCTTTAAACCTGCAAAAAATACCTGCTAAATGATATATTTTTTATTGCAAGCATCAACAAACATGAAGAGAATAAAAAGCCAAACAACAACATTATAAGCAATAGGAAATATCTGTGTAACTTAGAAAAGAGACATACAAAAATTCCACATTATCTAATTTTTCTCATGACTATAAGTTTGACAGATTGTAGTAATATAATAAATGGACATAAACTGGCATTGTTTCTGCTGCCTGCAAAGGTCAGAGTAATGAATGCTTGATATATGGTGTATTAACTTTCTTTTTAGATCTATTTATCAATGATTTTAACATTGCTCTGATGGGTGTTCTAAAGATGAAAATGACTTTTTTCTGTCTCCTATTTTACATTAATTACATTATATTGTAGATTTTCAACATGATAATAATTTTAAATATAATGTAGTGTAATCTCTTTTAGCATGTAATAAACATAATTTTAAGCCTTGGCAAATTACAAATGGAATTTATAAAATTCATTATGATTTTGTTTGGGAAGGCTATAAACATATAAAAATCATGCAAATTCATCATATACATTTCAAATGAAATTAGTTCTCATATCAAATCCTCTATAAAAACTGCCATGGGGTGATACTGATAGAAGTCATGAAAATTCATTCTATAAATTTCAAATGAAATTAGTACTCATATCATACTGCCATGGGGTGATACTGATAGAAGTCATGTAAATTCATTCTATAAACTTCAAATGAAATTAGTACTCATATCAAATCCTCTAAAAAGAAACTGCCATGGGGTGATACATATAGAAGTCATGAAAATTCAATCTATAAATTCCAAATGAAATTAGTACTCATATAAAATACTCTTTAAAACTGACATGGAGTAATACATATAGAAGTCATGCACATTCATTCTATAAATTTCAAATGAAATTAGTACTTAAATCAAACCCTCCATAAAACTGTCTTGGATTAATACAGACAGAGGTCATGCAAATTCATTCTATAAATTTTGAATGCAATTAGTACTCATATCAAAACCTCTATAAAACTGCCATGGGGAATGCATACAGAAGTTATGCAAATTCATTCTATACATTTCAAAATGAAATTAGTACTTGTATCAAACCCTCTATAAAACTGCCATGGGGTAATCCATATAGAAGTCATGCAAATTCATTTTATAAATTTCAAATAAAATTCGCACTCATGTCAAATCCTTTATAAAACTGCCATGGGATAATACAGTGTACTTATTCTGAATAAGCTATAAAAGCATTATAAGAATGAGTGAGTGTATGGCATTTGAATGATAAACAAATTACCAAAAAGAATCTTCAGTTTTACGTACCCACTGTACATTTAATTTCAAATATCTGTTCTTTCTCACATTCTGCATATTTAACTAGAATGTATACCTTTTTAGAGTTAGACATTTCTTTCTCACAAGTTTTTTACATCCTTCTTGAACTCTAGGCTAGATCTACATGGAGCAGTTGTATTGTTTTAAATCTATTTTATTTCTTTCCCTTTTATTTCCACAAGTTTTCCTTTGCATCACTCAAACCACACAAGTTAACCTGCATCACACAAGCCAGCCTTCAATAAATTTTCAACTGGCTCCTCATATGTATCCTAAATGTTTTTTTATGTACACTGGGAAAGAATTGCATGCATTACTATTTGCATACCCATTGATGAATCTCAGCAATTTTTGCTTTTGAAACTTCTAAAACAAACTCTGTAACCACTGCAAATGAGTAAATCAAAATGTGACTTGAAGTCATCCCAACTATATCACAGTGACTAAGAACTGCCTATATATGAGTTTGAAATTGTTCAGTCATATCTTTAAAATCAATGAAAACATTTTGAAGACAATTTGGTATATTATCTCTATCATTTACTATATTCATTTAAGCAGTCATGAAACTGATAGTTCATTTTTCTTCAATTTAGTGAAGTATATTTTCAAAAAAACTACATGGATGTCCCAGCATGAATGTATCTCTCACCTGAGCTGCTGAAGGGAATTCCAACCTTTTTCAAATCTTTCACAATGGAAACAAAGGTTGTGATCTTGAAGTCTTCTACTGCTTCTTGATCTTCACTCTAAAATGTAAGTTACAAACCAGTCATGTAAAAGTGCAGCAGTGCTGTTTTGGTGACAGTAGTCATACCTGCTAACCTTCCCAACAGTGATGGTGAGTTTTTATGGAGACTCTAACAGTAGATTTTGTGATCCTGAGGCAGGTTAGTGCACGTGACCTAAGCAACTGACATCATACAATTGAAAATACATTATCAGGTCATGTAAGCCTGCAGAAAATGAGTGGCAATTTAATCTGAATAAAAGAAAATAAAAAACCCATTGTGAAGAACTGAATACACTTCTAAACAAAATGAGCTGGTAGACTTAGCACTTCATTTATCATCACCACTCACACACACAAGCAAATAATCACAACCATACAGCCACTAAATAAAACTAGAAATAAAGATTTTATGGTTAACCACACTGGATGATACTGGTCTTTGAAAACAATAATAATACCTCTTTTTTTATCATATCCCATAACTTTCTCAGCAACAAGTAAACAACTCTCAATTTTTATCCACTTTTATTTGTTCTTAAAGGAAGGTCTTCATTTTTTCAAATATGGATTTTTATTATATACTATACATAAGTGTAAATATAGAGACTTATTGGCAAATTAATTTTCAGATTTTTATTTGTTCCTATATTTTCACATGTGAAAAATATTTTCTTATATTTTCACATGTGAAAACACAAGATTTCCCATCAGGCCATAAGATGCTTGATTGCGTGCACCCACAAAAGTTGTACCTGCAAAAATGAAAACAAGTCCTTTGTGAGCTATAACAAATAAATAGAAACTGCCTTTTATTACAGATATGGAAATTAATCTTTGATAGAGAAATCTGTCCAAACGCCATTTGCATCTCTCTGAAGTTAGTTCCCCTTACTTCATTGACAATAACAATAAACCCGCTGTGATGCATTGCTGAATTGGACTCATATTGTTTTCAGATAGAGTCAAATAATTTACATAATGACAAAAATGTAATTTACTGTGACAGATTAGGTGAACCCAATCCTACCGTTTTCTTAGGTTACACATATTTATTTGATCAGCCTATGCGAGTGAGGTGAATTTGCAAAAAGTGGGTGAGGGTAGGCATGTTGTGCCAGAGAGTGAGTTAATCTTCTAAACTTCAATTCTGTAGCAAGTTTGGTATATAATAAAAAGATAATTTTCTTTTCCTACATTAATACTGGTTATATTTCAACTTGTGGTTTTGTGACTCATTAAAATATATATTTGGTACCAAATGATGAAATATATCCAGGATTAACACAGGTGTCACATTGTGTGAGAAAATTTGTTAACAATTCTTGCTCATGTTTATAAATATCTTCTGATAGAATTCGTAATTCAAAGTACTTTGGGTAATGTCAATGCGTGTTATATAATATTACAACTTTAGACCGATTCTGAAACAAAGGAAATACCTGTCCCTGAATAAGCCATTGCAATTTGCGGTTACTTCCTTTGAAAAAAAACTTGCCGCCAGGTAGGAAACTCTGTTTGCAATTAGCAGTGATGTCACCAGTTGGCTTAGGCTTGGAGGCTGGAAACCCAACATTGTTGCACCTCAGTGATACCACCCTAGACCGTTTTCAAAGAGACGTCCGGTATCCAATCAGAACTAAGATAGTCAACTTTTGAGCGGGTTTCTCACGCAGCCAGACATTATTCTGTTTAATCCATTGTGAAAGAATCAGTGCATGTCTGGACATTGGCGAGAACAGATCGTAGGAAATTGGAGACACTAGACTGCGCTCCATGTGCCGAAGTTGTGCGCTCGTTAAAAGAGAGAGGGAAGTTAGTTCTAGGAACTTCAGACGAGATTGGAACAAAGGTTTCTGAGGTAAAATATCTTCGCCCGAATCTGTCTTACTTTCCTAACTAGGTGTCGTAAGATTTATATGTTATTATATGCATTTAATTTAGTAGAAATTTAATCTTCCATGTATAACTGAACTAGCGAATTATTAGTATTCAAGATTAATATATGTAGTTGTTAGGATAAAATCGAAGTGGATGGTGTAATCTGCTACGATTTTGCATCGTGGTGCAGAACGAAATTTAATGGTGAGTAGTTAGATCTTGTTCTTGTTTGTATTTGAATATATAGTTGCGGATTGTGCAGAGTTAGGCCTTGTTGGCTTTGTGCATGCATTATTAGGCATTTATATTTGCATGTGTCTTTTATAATCTGTAAGGTAGAAAATGCGTAGGAATATTGTTGATGTTGATAGTTGCTATATAGAGAATTAGGGATATGTATGTATGTATCAAAAGTCATGAATATGTGTGGAATATTTATTTGTATGAGTTGACCTAATGATTTAATTGCCATTATGCTGATGAAAGATCTGTGAAAGTGTGTTAATTCTCCTGTGTTTGAACAAGGAGGCACAATTGTACATCCCTTCTAATCCACAGGAAGCTTTCCGGGTAGGAACAGAGGCCACCCGAAGATTAGAGAGGAGAAAACGTGGAGAGCATGTAAAGATAGGCAGTTGTGTGAGGAAGGATGGCCAGAGAAGGAACGAGGGTACCGGAAGTACCAACAAGGAGGACCGAGAGAATGGAAACGAGCGTACTGGAAATACTGACAAGGAGAGCCAGAAAGGAATACAAGGTGGAAGTTAAGATGAGTAACATAGAAGGGGACACAGGAAGGAAACACTCTCCCCTTTAATTTCACACGATGAAATAATTGGCAATTTGAATAGGTTGTGGATTGATTGGAAGCAATTGCATTGAAAAATTGTCCTGTAATTGTGAAATACCGTGACATAGTTTATAAAATGATTATACATGTACCTTTCACCTTATTAATTTTATATTTTAACACCTAGAATGTCAGCTTTGCTGACTGGGGGCTTGGAGCTATTTAACCTTTAAATTGTCTGTCCTTCTCTGGGGTTATTAATAATTCCATAGGGGGCACATGATAGTAGGAAAAGAAAATATCCTCTATATATCTGATGTGGTCAAAAAATATTCAGAATAATATCTAATGCAACACAAATTTAACATAAAGATATTAAATTATGGGATATATTTTCAACAACAGTTCCATAACTATACAACCTTAATTCTTGTCTGATTCCTGCCAATACTTAAATTTTTATTTTTATTTTTGAGGCCTTGAAATTATGGATCATATTCATATGAAACACATGATTTATTTTGTATTACAACTGCAATTATTTAATAAATGCAAAATTACCTCACACATATGAATATGTACAAAGATGAATAAATACATATATTACAATTATATAAGTGCTACTAGGGTATGGTTAGTTCTAGAAATTACTGATCAATTTATCCTAGCAACATTACTTTGGTTATGCCTCACATCACACTTACTATGGGCCATTCCATCTGTAAACAGTTAAACTAGCAATTGAAATCAGAAACAAACACTAGGATGTGCCCTGATTACAAAACTGCATGTATTTCTAGAATATATTCAATGCCTTCAGTGTGGGACTGTGGAAAAAATTATCAAGCACAATTTTTTGGTTGAAAGTAATGTTAAAAGTAACAAAGTTATTCTTTTGGTTGGAGAAAATATTTTTCGAAAGTTTGACTTCTCTTGCAATGTAAGTACAAGGTTAAAAGAGTAGTCCTTTGTGTCATGCTGCAGCATCTTAGAATTAGTGGGAGAGTTAATGGTTATGACCACCACTAAGTAACACTGAATGTAATAAAACCACAACCAGCTAATGCCATTCTGCAACTTGATGCTAAGAGACACTCCTATTTAGCTTTCTGAAACCACAATAATAAGTTCTCCTTTTTGAGAAAGTAAGAACCTGCATTCACAAATTCTGGGTGGATGACATTCACATGCTGAACAAAGGCCAGTACCAAGGGAGCTAACAGAGAGGCTTGCAAACATGTCCCCAGCTGATTTAATAATGACAAATACATAAAGCATTGGCAATACATAAATACATTATCATAGTTTCACATATTATTTCAGCATCAACATGTGAACACATTTGTATGATGTTTACATATATGTGACAAATATTATCTACATCACCTGTACTTTTTACCTGTTGTTTCCATACCACAAGACTAAGTAAACTGTAATTTTTATTTCAACATTTTTGTAGTTTGCTCCACACCTCATACAATGACCAATGACTGTCAGAACAATCAAATAGCTTCTGTTTTTTCAACAGCTGGTTTTGTACCACTGGTCTCTATTGTTCTGTATGTACTTGTTTCATTACATGAATAGTTTGGTTCCGCACCTCGCTAAATTGACCCATGACTGTCAAAAAAATTCAAATAGGAGTTGTATTTCATAAGTTGGTACTATACCACTGGCCTGTATTTTCTGTACATATTTGATCATTTGCATGGTTTTGTTACATACCTCATAAGTGACCCTTGATTTTCAAACATAGTCAAATATGGGTTCTGTTTTCCACCAGTTGGTTTTAGACTACTTAAATGTATTTTTCCGTATTTTTTTATCATTTGTGCAGTTTGGTTTCACACATTAACACAGTGACCCATGACTTCAAAATACTCAACAGGGGTTATATTTGCCACCAGCTTGTTGCACACCACTGGACTTTATATATTTTCTCTCTCTATTTGTTTCATTATTTGTGTGGTTTGGTTCCACACCTCACTACAGTAACCCGTAGCTTTCAAAACAGTAAAATATTAGTTGTTTTCCACCAGAAGGCTATGTACCGCTGACCTGTTCCATCTATAAAGTCTGGTACAGGTCTGTGATGTAGAACCAATGTTATCATGTTAAAGGGATTTTTCTTCTTTAAGTCACAGTGACCTTGGCCCTTGATCCTTTGCCCTACAAAACAGTGGACTTCTTCCTTACCCCAAGTGCATGAGAGCCACAAAATTTGGTCCAGGTCTGTGATGTAAAACTAATGTTATTGTGCAGAAACCATTTTCTTCTTTCACTGTCTGTGACCATGACCTTTGATATTTTGAACTCAAAATCAATATGCTGCTTCCTTACCCCAAGTACAAGTTATCCACACAGTTTGGCAACTGTTAAAGTGGAGAACCCAAGTTATTGTACAGAAACAAATAAGGGAACAGATGGACAGACATATGGATGAATGAAAGAACACTATAACACCAATAAACTTCACTGTAAGGCAATGTGCCTTAAGCCAAATTACTTTTGACTATAAACTAACCCCTAATCATAATAAAATGCTACTTTTAAGTCATGTGATGATTTTAATAGGAACATTTTTGCAGCAGATTACCAGGCAAAAACTGCTTTCTAATAATTGACAGGATAAATTATAAGCGAGATACACCTAGCTCTTACCTCCTCGTCTGTCAGACAGTGGAAGAATACATTTTGCCAGTGACTGACATACGGCAGCAAGTAGTAGTAGTTGACTGAATTGCAGTAAACATCCACTCTATTCCTCTGGATCAGGATTAAAACATCTGAAAATCAAGAAAATTCAAACTACAATACAGTAAGAGAACATATTTCTACATATTTCCTATAGCTCCTTATCAACAAACTGACTTTGCACCTCTGTACTGCATGGTTTAATTCGTAGTTCAGAAACATGCATAGATAAATGGTTAATTAAAAGAGACTGATGGTTTTCTTAAGGCTCTCTATTAATCCTCTGCCTGAAGGACTACCCTGTGCAAACATATGGTTAATGAAAATATTTAAA
The DNA here is from genome assembly GCA_016617855.1 of Megalonaias nervosa. Classification (NCBI taxonomy): domain Eukaryota; kingdom Metazoa; phylum Mollusca; class Bivalvia; order Unionida; family Unionidae; genus Megalonaias; species Megalonaias nervosa. The sequence goes on along the minus strand of JAECUM010007707.1, from coordinate 79,963 downwards.
ATGTTGTGAGAGCTTTTTGAATATCAAAATATGGAGGTTTCTGTTTATATTTATATTTCAAAACTTCTGTACCTATTATTATAAAGTTATATCATATCATTTACAAATAACTGCATTTAAAAGAATGACCCTGACAAACATTGGTTCATACATTACCTGCCCCTGATATGATTTCAGAAGTGACATATTACTAGAACAAAAAACTTATTAACATTGAGATTATGGTGTCAGAAATTTGTGATAGTATATGAAATGAACAGTAATTCTGCAGAAATTTAAATTGAAATGACTACGACACACCTGCTGTCAATATAATCATCATCAGATTAAGAGAAAAAAGAAAACAAATGATGACAATTGCTGGAAAGAATTACAAAAATATTGTGCACTGAAATGCAGAAGAATGTTTGCTAACTTTTCTATTATATAAGCCATATTCAAGAAATAAATGCATCTGATCCCTATTTTTAGTCAAAATTAGCAACAATAACTGTCAATAAAGAAACTGCAGTTCTTTCACAAAGAACATGAGGGACACCATCCCCATTAAATATAACCCCTTATCTCCAAACATAATAGCTCACCATGTTCTGCTTGATATCTGCTGCTCTTTATTTCCCTATCAAAAATCTATAAAACAAAGCTACAAATGATATATATCTGCAGTTCAAATTTATACAACCTAAGAAAAGGGAAGACACGTTTTTCAATATACTTCATCACCTTCTAAACTCTCTCTCTCTCTCTCTCTCATTTTCCCCACAATTATTGCCTAAATGATATGTCTAAATCATGTTTTCAACATTTAGAATGATTTGTGAAGATCTGATTACTTGTAATATGCCTAAAAAATTAGAATCAGCAGCAGGGCATACTTTAAAATCTCTTAGTAATGCTTCCAACTTCAACACAGAATAATCTGTAGATCCCTATTTCTGTTATTTCATCAGTTAAAACTTGAGCAAAACAATAGCCCTTTTTATTTTTATTTTCTTGGGTCATAATTTGTGACTGTATACTGCACAAAATCCATAATTTATATACTTCTATATTAGTGGCTGATCAGCTCCTTTTACAATGATGTTACACATAAGAGCAAATTGAGCCTTATGGAGGTTATGTAGTCAGTAATTTTGTAGAATCTAGCTCTTCACTCATTTTAATATCTGATTTTGGATATTCTATTGGAGAAATATCACAGGAAAAATGGATTTTGAATCTACATGATATTCTATAAAAAGCATGAACAATTCCCAATTTAAAGATTTTCTTCCTAACTGGCTCTGAAGCCTTGACCATAGCAATTTACAGATAGGATGGTGTCATGTACAAACCCTGAAAGTGTACCCCTAAAATATGTTTGCTTTGAAATGTATTGATGTCTGCATTGTAGCTAAAATGTTAGCATTTATCTTCTCAGCATTTACCATTTATGCATTTCTTTCTATCTATGAAAAAACTTTAAATGATTCATGAGAATAAAACAGACTTTCAAGTTCAAATTACTCTCAAAATGAAACTTAGTAATCATTCTCAAAAAGGTAACATATATATTTCCAAATTTATTTTAATTTTGAAGATTTCAATACAGGCGTGGTAGATGTAATCTGTTTGCATTTAATGCTGAATTTAATTATGTCAGAGACACTTTGCAGACTTTACCATAACTATCAGGTCATATTTGTAGATGTATAAAAAACAATACATGATATTTTTTGATACATTACATACCATCTATCACTTCTTCATCAAAACCAGACCTGGAAAATAGAGAAGCAAATTAACAGGGACTTGTTTATTAAAGCCATTAGAGAGCACCATTTTTTTGCTTGTAGCTATTTCTGTATTTCAATAACTAGAATGCTTGTGACACAGAAGGAAATAAACACAAATTTTTAATGCATTTTTGTTTTCATCTTAAGCATTTGTTAAAAGTGATTTTTCTTCTTAGCTTTTAAGTGTAAGATGTAACAGTTCCGATTTTAACCTATAACATCCCAGCAGTGATGATGGTTTCCAAATTCAATAAATTATGTATTTGGATTTGAATGGAATCTAGCAAAGAAATTCTAGAAAATTATGCTTCTTTGTGCACATTTTTGATGACATTATCATTATGGATGCAATGAGATCAGCTGCTGAGTAAACATACTTTAACTAGTTACAATGCATTGCCATTCATCTTATCCATGTATTGTATATGTATGTACCAATGCATGATTCTGCCCAAAACAGAATTAAGTATGTAATCACTGTTTTAAATATTTCTCATTTATTATGCATCAGTTTAAGCTGGTAAATGCATCAGTGGAAGCCACTGTGTAATAAACTTCAACTTTCCTCCATACATATACCCATTCCACCAATCTTGCATACCTAACCAGATATACATGAAACATACACAATCCATTACATAACACACTGGCACTTTGTGGACCCCAACCATCATGTTATAGAAGGATTTACTGTATATCCCTGTATTTCTTCTTTTGATATGTTCCTGATGCTTGACTAGCAAGTCTAAAGTGCCTAATAAAGATATATTTTATTCTAATTACTAATTTCAAGGCAATTTTATTTACATTCTTTTCAAGTACCTGAAAAATACTTGTTAACTTGACATTATTTATTGTTATATCAATATGATGTTTAAAAAAAATATAACATGTAGTACTGTTTATTTTGCAAAAAATGTTCCCCTTGACTTTTTCATTTGAATAGACATATCATAATAAACACTCTAGATTTACACTTAGTCTATATCAGCTGTAGTAGTTCCTAAGTGGTTACTCAATTTGGGTCATTAATGGCAATGTGTAGTTACTTGTTATACTTGTAAAGACCAGTACTATGGAAATTTTTCATCCCATGTCATGCTCAAATATCACTCTAGTGTGTGTCTATTAATCTACCAGTGGTTTTTTAATAATTCCTCTTCCATGTATTATGAATTATTTTTTCATTTTAATCTAATACATGTACTTAATACATTCACTATTAAAAATCATACATTTTAAAAGTTTCTTCTGAAAGAAATTTAGTTTCTTTTGTCATTACTATAATTACCACATATCTCTGGACAGAAAAAAATTTCATTTGTTTCTCCTCCCACAATATAACAAATGAAAAACACACTTAAAACATGTCACACAATGTCTGAAAATGAGAAATTATCCAAAGACACAATGCATCGTGTAATAGATTGGCAGGAAGTGCAAATCTCAATATCAGCTATGCTATCATCACAAGTAACTTAACTTGCCCCAACCATGCATGAAAAATGGTTACTTACAACTGATTATTTCAAGTTATATGTCTCTCTGAGAAACAAAAAGTTGCTCCTGTTTATGACAGCAACTATTCTGTAGATCACTACAGTCAAAACCTGTATAATTGCTGAATTAAAATTTTCATTGATGTAACTGGCCTTGCCTAAATTACATTACATAAACAAAAACAAAAAGCTAGAGGAATGGTGAGCAATATGCTCACACATACCTGCCATAACACGATGTTTCACACTAAAAACGCAATTTTTGACTCCCAAATCCAAAAACATAGTCACATTTACAAACATTGATTTTGGTAATCTTTAAAAATAAGCAGAGAGAGAGAAATTTCTTGACCATCTTGATATGTGCCTGTAATATGTAGGAATGCATAAACAATAAACAGTCCTGCTTTCAGCTCATGTAAAACTATCATTGGGTCAGTTTATACAGCTAATTTTCACAGAGGGAATAATAAAATAAGGCAGTCAGAGGTAAACAACCACCATTTCACATATGACTTAATTGGCTGACAATTACTACAGTGATCTCATGTTAAATCCTTTGAACACTACTGTGGAAGAGTCAATTAGGCTAATATGCATAGGTATAATACACAAAGTGGAATAACCCAATTTGTTTCAAATTAAGTAAATCAAACAGATGAATGCTGAAGAAGAAAAAATATTGTATATCACTGCCTTGAAGGAGATTGTTTAAACCAGTTCATGAACACTGGCGACATTCCTATGAAGTAATATTTTATTCCATATATATAACACATGATTCATCTCTGAAAGCAAAATGCTGAAACACAGCTGTGATTCAGGGAATGATGAGCCCAGCAAAACTAAATTTAAGAACTCCTGGTTGATGGAGTCTGACTTTGCAAAGAACTGTAGCAAGGGGGAGCATTTCATTCTTTGCTCAAACTGCAAACAATATATAGACATAAGTCAATCTGGATTGTACAACATCTGTTAAAATAGCATCACCATCTGTATATAACTCTAACAAGCCAGAACATATCTGACACACTGAATGGAAAAGTCAGGCTAGTTCTATTAATTATTATTTGGTATCTTAATCTTGTTAAGCTACTAACTATTAATTGACACATGCTTTTCAGAGTAATTTTAACCATGAGACAGACTGACTGAAAGAAAACAAGAAGCACATGCTCATGGTTACAAACTGTATTCACAAAATTCAGTCATATATTGCAACCATCAAAAAGAGCAACAACTCTTACAATAACCAGGGAGCACCTACATTTGAATTTCACAGCAACCCATAAAAAACTGCAAGACAAGTTGTGTTCACAAGATTCCATCTTACAATGCAATAGATAGCATAGGCATTAACTCCAACTAAAATGGCAGAATCAGTGAATTCTCAATATACACATCTTCAGGTGATGACCACGATATTAAGCAAGTTTCATGGCAATCCAACATACACTGTGGGACTAGTTGTACCAATAAAATAGTGTCATGCTACAAAACAAAAAGATCAAGAACTCAAATAAAAATTTCTAGAGCAAATACACTGAATGCAAATCACATTGTCTCATGATAAATGTAATATTTTTTGTTTCATGGCAATCCATACAAAACTGTGGGTCTAGATAAACTAAAGAAATTGTGACAAATGGAAGGAAAGATGGATGGACACAAGGATTACTACAAATCCCATCCTCTGCCTCTATATAGGTGCAGGTGTAAAAATTAGGGTGTCCCAATTAGTATGGTATACCAACATATGTGGCAAATAAAGAAAATCGACCTCAAAGATCTGACACAATTGCAGCTGTCAGTGAATTTTGCACTGCAACCTGGAACACTTCCACACAAATTCTTCACATTTTTTTATCAGATTTACTGCTTTATATGAACTGAATTGTGATCTGAAATTATTAGATTTCCATTAGTGAATTTGGTGTGCAAATAAGGGTTTGTTTAACCAGATGTGACATTTGGTGCAACCTTGGACTTTATTCTTCAACAATGTAGTCAGTAGTGTGAAGTAGGTGGGGAAGCGCTGACAATATTTTCATCGTGATCACTTAACTAAGGAATAATGAACTGTATGTAGTGGTGTTAGGTATTGACTCTTTGCATTTATATCTCTTCTTAAATGATCTTCCCAATTTCTATGGCAAAATGATAAGACTTTCTTGTAGCAATTTACTGAGAAAATGATCTATTTTTAGCAAAGTCCTTGAAAATGACATTGTCAATGTCCTTGAAACTAAACAACTCTGATCACAGTCTTTATGTGTCTCTGACCTTAGATTTGAGGAATTTTCAAACCCTGGTATATTTATCATCACACCATCTTTGGTTCATTTCTAAATGTACTTGGCTGAGAAAAGGAGTATTTTGTAATGGTGCATCCAGGTATTTTGAACAATGCTATGGGATTGCTATAAACAGGTTTACATTGTTTTAGTGGATCTGAACTTAACAAACATATGATATACACAATGTGGGCAGTGCCAGCAGCCACACTAAGAAGACAAAACTACTTTTCTATACAGTGTAAACATCCATGGCCCAGTGGTTTAGAGTATAAGTCTTTAACAGAAAGTTCTGAATCTGGCAGTTGTGAGTTCGAGCTCAAACAAGAGATGAAGCTTTCATCATAACTAGAAAAACAGAGTTCCATGAGCTATGACACTATCATAGAGAAGAAGACCATCTTGTGGTTCTCAAAGAACGGTGTGATCACATGTTAAAAATAATCACATTAATATTACACCACTCCCTCAATAACTCATGGCCTGATAACTCGAGAACCTGCTTATAACGCAGGTTCAGGCATGGATCCCATTTTTTAAACCAGAAAATACCCAAACATTGATCCCTATTTGATAAACTTGAAGAAAATCACGATCAAAATTGGTAATGGAAACTTTTGATATATCGCTAGTTTTATCGTCGAAAATGGTAGATAGGACCTGGAAATTTTAATCAACATTATGAAATATCGACTTTTAATAAAAGTAATATAATTTGTTACATTTTCTTTTCAAACAACATTCTTAGTAAACTGCAATTAAAAATATTCATGGACATTTCGATCAATGAAAATGTCATTTATGCCAAGTGGAGGCAGTACTTTAATAAATAAATACCAATTAAATAATTTTTTGTATCAATTGACATTTGTGTTCTAGTTCTATCTTTTAGTTACTTTTAAGTGTAATCATCATAAATGCAATGTGTCCTCTTGTAATTAAATGTAAAATGTGTCAATCTACTGTAACAGCTATGTCCGCGAGCGTTTTGCTGAGAACCTAATTAAGTGCCCACCGTGTTTTGATATCGGACTAGTGGAAGCATTTGTTGTATTGCTGCACTAAATAAAAATCAGGCCTCCGTTTCTATTATCATGGTAATTATGTCTTTTGAATCAAATAAAGCAGGTGGAATATTAAAAAAAGTCAAAAGCATACAAATCTTACATGCTTAAGAACCAGCGGCACTGGTTGTATGTAGGGTAACTCATTTGATTAATTAAATACTGTGATACATTTTATTGTGTACATATCTAATTAAACTACCTTAAATTAACCTACTCAATCATAAATGTGATTAAAGATAACAAGGCAACCAAGCGAAATGAGTACTTCGTAAAATAAAGAGCTTTGTTTCACAGATATGGACCATTGTGTGAAAAACGAGTTTCAGAGAATTCCTGAATTTACACGCAGAGATATCCTCAAGGATGATAAGAAGTTTCACTATTACTTTTGCAATGAAATTGCGGCATCAATATTTTACTAACTGAAAAATACACAAATTGAGGAGTTTCGACGTAGACAACTGTCTCACGAAATAAATGTTGCGTGTTTTTGATAAAAAGGAATCTTGTCTGGTAGTGTATCAACCGTTAGTCTGGTTGCCTGCTTTGAAGACTCCTAGTTTCATAAAACACTATTACACATCATTCCGGGAACCAGTCTAATAACAAAACAAAAAGCCGTGATGTAATACATGAATGTTTTCGCGTATTGTGTTTGGTTGTTGAAACCAGTTTCAATCATGTTATCGATCTTTCAGATGTTGGACATTCTGAAAATAAATGTGATATATAGATAATAACAAACAACTTCATCAGAAAAAGCGTTTTACTGACAATGTTTCTCAACTCAGTTATAAAACGAGGATTCAGCCATTAAATAGCCCAGTTCCCCTACCCCACCCCCACCCCGCGGTTCTCTGGATATCTAGCAGGTTTTTGGAGGTCCCTCGGTAACTCGTCTCCTCATTTATAGTGCGGTCTGTGTTTTTGGACCCTGATGTGCACGAGTTATCAAGGGAAAGGTGTACTTGACATTTTGCAAAAAGCATAACAGGACAAGGAATACCTACTTTTCTAATTCTGTCTTTCTCAGTTCAAAGAATCCAAAGAGCAGGTAGTTCAGGAGTTCTGAAGTGCCATCACTGTAACGACTATCAATACCTGTCAAAACAAAAAAAACAAAAAACAAATATAAATGCATGAGCTGTAGCAACTGCTAACAGAATTATACACTTGCACCATGTTTAACAGTCCTCAATGTATAAACTAGTCGGGCATAGTTAACTGGAGATTATTGACCAATGGATCTCAATGGTCTGGACATTTGGTCAAGGTATAAGGTCTTGAACTAAAGTTACTGTGCAGAAACCAATATTTTCCTATTAGACTTGCCATGACTGTGATGTCTGACATCAAGAACACAAAACAGATAGGTTGCTTATATAGCCATGTGAAAGCCAGTCACAAAGTTTAGTAAAAAAAACTCACTATATAATAAAAGTTATTCTGCAAAACACATTTTTCCTTGAGCCACAATGACCCTGAATTCTGACCTTTTGACTCCAAAATCAACAGCCCTCTTACCTTCAGTACAAGCCCTTCATAAACTTTGGTCAAGGTACATGGTTTAAAACTTAAGATATACAAAAAAACTTTTCTTTCATTCAGTGACCTTGACCATTGACCTTTCATCCAAAATCAATAAAGTTCTTCCCTACTCCAAGTGCAAACCAACAACAAAGTTTATGACAGGGCTGTTAAGTAGAAACCAATTTTTCCTGGTAAAATGTTTCTTCGAGAATACTTATGCAATCATTATACGTGTACCTTGAAGTCAGAGAACTGCTACTAACTTGCAAACCCACCCCTCCCAGACACTACTTTTACCTAAAGGGCGCTAAAAGTTGTCTGCCAACCTATGTGGTGGTTGGGCAAAGTAATCTCCCCTTACATATTAGACCTGGCAGCAAAGTCTATGAATACGTCAGTTACTAAAGGAGCAGAAGGCATGCTCTCTATGGATGTAACTGTGGGGAGGCCAGGAGGATGTATGTGTATTATGATTTGGTAAGTATTCTTGAAGAAACACATTTTATAGGAAAAATTGTTTTCCTCTTTAAATATGTTAGCCAATCATAATACCTTAGGAGAATAGGTAAGAGGTGGAGGAGGTACATCCCCTTACCCTGGAAACATCATCTCCATTCTCCTAAGATATGTGAGTCAGCTTCTAGGTAACCCGACTGGAGGTGACTTCATCTGTCGAGGTGCGGCTTCACAAGGGAAAAATGTTCTCCCTACAAATCCAGTAGAAATCGTGAAGCCATGTCTTAAGAAACTGTTGATCGATCTGGAAGGGTGACCTGTTCAGCTGCAGATATAAGACCTACCAGATCGAACAGTTCTGTTCTATTAACATACCACCTGAAAGCTGAGACTGGGTCTTGTAGGTGAAAGCCCAGACTTGTAGGTAGTCTGAGACAGAGGGATCATGACATAAGTTTGGCTACCTGTGGAAGGGGGACGGTTCTTGGTGATGGCATCATGAGTAAGATTGACATGTCTTGTTGGAACTTGCATATAATTTGGGTCTGCTGATCGGGCACATATTTCACTAATTCCGCCTTCCATCGCTAATGCCATGAGGAAGCAGGTCAAGCAGGAAAAGGAGCACCTAGGATGCCCTTGAAATTGGTTCAAAAGGTGTCTTGTCCAGCCAGGTTAATACCCAAGATAGGTGCTGCTTTGGACATAGGGCGAACATTTTTGGCCATGTATACAAAGTTAGCAAGTAGGTCAGATAAGTCCTGGGTTTGTCCGATATCCTCTCTCCCATGATGACAAAAGGTGTCAGCAAATGTGAAGTGGTAACCTTTGATTGTACTCGGTGCTAACTTTTTCTCTTCAAAGAGCCAGAGAAGAAAATTAGCTATCTTAAGTAGAATGCCTGGAAAGGCAGGATATGTTAATTTGTGCACCATGGAGTAAAACTGTTTCATTTGCCTTCATATTCTTTCAGAGTAGAGGGCCCTCATGCCTGAGCGATTCTCTCAATGGCTGGTTGCAAGAATTGTTTAAGTCTGAGGGCCTGTTTGATATGATCCAAATGTGCAGGTTCAGGAGCTCCAGACAGGGCAGGGATGAAACAACTGCCATGTGGTTGTTTGAGTAGATGAAGGAAAACCTGAATTGTCCATGAATTGAAACCCTCTCATGCATGATTGACGAGGTTGTTGATCCACAACTATCGGAGTGGTGTGATGATAATAAGGTGACAGACTGATTCCCTTGCTTTCTGCATCATGTCTGGAATCAGAGGTGTTGGTGGGTAGGTGTATGCGTTCAGGTTGGTCCAATCCAACGATAAGGCATTGACTGCCCAAGATTTTGGGTCCAGGATAGGAGAGACAAAGGATGGTATGTTTGCATTCCACCTTGGCACAAACAGGCCCACCATCAGTCGGTCCCACTGGGTACAGATTTGAGTGAGAACTGAAGGATGGAGAGACCATTTGTTCTGTACAAGTTTATTGTTCCATGACAAGTCAGCCAGTATGCTGAAGCATCCAGAGATATGGCAAAAATGTATGTGGCTTTGTTGATGATAACACTAATTCAGAAAGTCCCACACCATAACACAAAGGTCTGGGAATTTGGGTCCTCCTTGTCACTGGAGATAAATCACTACTGTAGGATTGGGTTCCTCCTTGTCATTTGAGATAAGTCACCACTGTCAAGTTGTCGGACAGAATGAGAACTCCCTTGCCATGCAAATATTCCTGCCATCAGTAAAAAGACTTTTACAATGGGAGTCCTCTCCAGAATTACTGATATGATGATGTAGTTCCTGGGGAAAGAATGTACCACTGGCATCCTGAAAGAGTGGTAGTAGGTGGGCTCCCCAGGCTTCCTTACTTGCATTGGTACAGACTGTAATCTCAAGTGGTTGGATATACAGATGTATACCCACCCAGAGCCAAGTTAGGTTGCTCCCAATTCCGGTGATGGCTCATCAGTTGGGTGCAGATGGTGAGAGGATGGTCCAGTGGGCAAACTTTAGGATTCTATCCATGCAGGAGAAGCAGTTGCAATGGGCGCATAAGAAGGCGAACAAGGACCATGAGGTCTGCTGCCATAATGAGAAAGCCTAGTGAAGGAATTCCCATGTGGACAGAATTTTCTCAAAAGTAAGGTGCTATCATGGGCTATATTTCAATACCCGATCCTGAGGGAGACGAAAGATGTTGCCTGTATCCTGAACTCCATATCTAGGTGAGCAAATTGTTGAGATGGCACTAAATTGAATTTTTCCTTGTTGATGAGAAGTACAGGTTGGTAACAAGGGTTACTATGTCTTGTTAGATCTAACACACAAATGTTGCCACAAGATGTCATCCAGGTAACTTGCCACCACAGAAAAGGTCCAGACATGTGCTATTACTCAATTTGTCAAATAAGTGAAGACCCAGGGGCCAGTGCTGAGCCCTAATGAGAGTGCCTTGAATTGATATATGATGTTGTAGGCAAACTGCAGGTCTGGAATGACTTGGGAGCCTTGTGAACTGAGGTATAAAGGTATGCTGTCTAAGTCCATGGTGAAGGCAAATTGTCCCTCATGAGTGGCATTCAAAATGCACTGTGGTGTTTCCAGTGGGAATGAAGGAGCGTGGATGAATGGATTAAGGGACGTTGACCAGACACAGAGTGTCGTTTGATGTTGGGACCAAGAAAAAGTATGGAATGAATGATATGACCCTCTCTGTGCTATATCTGCTTTGGTATGCAAAAAATTGACTTACCCTGGGTGGAGTTTCAATAGGACGGCTTTCACAGGTTCATATCCAATAAGTGGCCCTTGGGTCCTTTTGTTGATTTCACGTACTACCCCTGTATCGACGCTGAGGATGTGGGAGGGAAGGATGTCTGTCTCCTTGATGGCATGTTGCAGACTTCATCCATCAGGACGTTAAACAGACGGTTAGAGAATAAAGGCTGTGCTATTAGCTTGGCCATATAGTGGTCCTTCAGGAAAGTGTAGGCAGAGAGTACTGAGCTGGTTCCACCAGCTGTACTTGAAACTGCAGTTAACAGCATTGGCCAAAGATTGTTGAGCAGCTCTGTTCATTACTTGGGCCATTCTTGAAACTGACTCCCATGCATGCCCTGAGAAGATAACCTATGTTCCGTCTATTGGTGGATAGCCATAGCAACGAAGGTCCAACACTGACGTCATAGCAACAATATGCTCACTGACCACCGAGTGTCAGCCAAGGCCATCTGGTCCATATGTATGGAGTGTGGCTTTGTCATTCCCAAACTGGAGATATTACTGTCAACTGCTTGGGGGGGGGGGGTAGAACCGCCGATGAACTGATGATGAAGGCAGGTCAGAACATCTGTAACTCTTCCAGACTGCGAAATAACTGAAGTAGGACTCTTCCATTCTGTCATAAGATCAACAGATGCTGGAGCTCCGGTGCAGGTTGTTGATGGAGTGAGAGGAGGAGAACAAACCTCCAGGGGCAGAAAACATCCTCATTGGAGGCACGGAAGGCTGAATCTTCCTTTGCCATCAGATAGTGTAGAATAGATGACCGTACTGTATAACAAACAACATCATCTTGGTTGTGTGAGGTGAGACTAAGGTCCACTGTAACACTTGAGACTTAGCTGGCAAAGAGTGATGAGGTCAGTCACTCACTAAACTCATATAATGCCCTGAATTAGAAAAAGTGACTTCAAGACAGTGGCTGAGTAAAGAGGCTCTTCTCGTGGCAGACTATAGAGAAACTGTAAAGAAACATCTGTTGAAGCATGAGAAACTACTCACTGCATCGTGTCAAATGAGTGTCTTGAGGTGGTAAGTTAGACTGGTCCCTGCACATGTCTGCAAAAGTCGAGTTTGACATACTGGAAGCCAGGCTGTTATTGAGCCCATAATATTGATGTTTGGCCCTTCATGATCCCTAATATATGGCCTAGACCAGTCCCAATGAAAACAGGCCATCCATGTGGGGTGTATATTGTTAGGATCATCAGTTGGAACTGGTTATGGTATGTTTGATCCATGTAACATGTCCTTATGTCTGTTGAATGAGAGGGAATTTGGCTGTTCATTAGCTCTGTCCCTCGCTGTTTCACAAAAGGAATGAAGTCAGACCCCGAGCGGGCAAGGTAGAGGGAGTTCCAAAAATGGGGAGTCCTGTAGTGACTTGGGTGCCAGAGCTGTTTCTGAGCATGTCAATGTCCAGCACTTCGTGGCTGAAGGGTAAGTTGAATTATCTCCCTTTTCCCCATCACGTTTCACACTGAGGAAAAGTCAGCATGCAGACTGGTGACGTCTTCAGCCTGAGCTGTGTGTGTTTGTGTTTTGCCCATAGTTCTAATCTGTAAGACAAAATAAAGCAAACTGTATAAAACTGTAGCCCTGCACCTGTGTTTAGACTTCCATGTCTATGCAAAGCTAAATCATACAAAGGTTAACCCAGAAACTGATAACAGACAGTCTAATAAGGCAATGAAGCATACAGGTAAAAATATAACGACAATACCAACACCACCTGCATGGGAGAGAAGTTATAAACCCATGGGCTTGCACATGTGATGTTTGAATACCGTGTGGGCGCACAGCTACACCAAATGATGGTTACCTGGAAAAAAGTGATAGCAGACAATCTTAATTATAATGCTACCTGTACAGAAGGTCAAGGACAGCCTTACAAGTAGAATGATTGAAGCATCGTGTTCCAAGGCTAAGGATACAGTGGTAAATGAAACTCAACTATATGTACCAGAATAGATGGAAGTATACATATAAAAGGAGTTTCCAAAGAGCATAAATCCTTGCATTGGCATGATGCGACCAGAAAAAAAAACATGTATAGAGTGCTGACCTGTACTTGTCCAATCAGAGTGGAAGAAATACAGAAATGTACATGAGTGTCTACATTACACACAAAAAAACTTCACAGGAAATGGAACAAAGGCACCATTATAGAGATGTACAAAGTAGGTGCAACAATATCCATTATGAAACAATACTTGTAGGGTAAAAAAGACCCCGAGACCGCCCATACAAATAAAAACACTGAAGTTGGTGCCTGGACGCTACAAATGCCTTGGAACAGAAACTCATTCGTAACAGAATTACTCATATATGAGCTTTGTAAGTGCTAGAGACTTGCACATGTAAAATGATTATAGCCCAAACTGAATGTGACATCACTTTGGCTCACGTGCAAGTACCTAAATGTGTGATGATGACAAAATGTTACCAACTTGTAAAGGCAGAACTTTGTCATGATAGAAAGAGAAAAAGTTGCAAATATAGATAGAATATACTTTCCTTAGAGGTGAAAAACTCCTCCAACTTGTAGTGGTATATCTTCCATGTAGATTCCGGCTTTTGTGAGGTCTCTTGTGATGAGAGCATGCTTCTTGGCATGAGTGGAAGTAGTAACTGATGTATTCTTAGACTTTGCTGCCAAGTCTTATATGTGAGGGGAGATCACTCTGCCTGTCCCCCACATAGGTCAGCAGACAACTATTAGCCCCCTTTAGCTAAAAGTACTATCTGGAAGGGCTGGATTTGCAAGGTAGTAGTAATTCTCCTAAGGTATTATGATTGGGTACATTATTGGAAGAAGAAATCAAGTTTCTATGTTGTCACCTACACCTTTTACCTACTGGTCCCAACATCAAAAGACTTCTTCGTATCCAATGAGCAAGTCATCCACAAACTTGGATGAAGGTACATGCTCAAGAACTGAAATATTTGTGTAGAAACTATTTTTATTCTTTCAGTCATAGTGACTGTCACATTTGACCTTGACAACCACAAACCAAACGGCTTGTTTCTTATCATAAGTCCAAACTATCCATAAAGTCTGTCCAAGTCTGTGATGTAAAACTAATGCTTTTATGCATATAAGAAGATTAATCTTTCAATCCTTTTCATTAACCTTTCACCTTTTGACTCCAAAATCAACTGACTTTTCCTAAGCTTAAGTGCAAGTTATCCCCAAAGTTTTGTCTAGGTATATAACATAGAACTACTGCTATTGTGCACAAACTATTTTTCTTCTTTCAGCAGTCAGTGACCTTGAACTTGTACCATCTGACCTCAAAATGATGAGGTTTCTTATCTTTACCCCAAATGTGAACAATCCACAAAATTTGGTCCCAATCTGTCATGTAGAAAAAATGTTACTGTGTGGAAATAATATTTCATCTTTCAGTCACAGTGACCATAACGTCTGACCCCAAAATCAACCAGCGTTTTCCTTACCAATGTTCAAGCTATCAAAACTCAAGTGAAGGTATGTGCTGTAGAACTGAAGTTATCATGACAAAAAGAAAAAGGTAAAAGAAAGTGAAATGTAAACAACGATGCCTTTATGTCACTGCGGCATTGGTATACTCTAATTCAATTTATTACCATGAAAAAAATAATGTTAAAATTGTCATTGAATTCTAAACATATTTATCTCTAATTTTTATTTAATATTTCTAAAATTTCCCCATAATGGAGCATGTAATTGTTGAAAGTTGATGCCAAAAAGATATGCATCATAAATGTGAGGCATTATGCAAGCTACCCACAAAGTTTGACCCAGGTCTGTGATGTAGAACTAATGAAATTGAGTCAACAACTTGCACCTTCTGTCAATCACAGTAATAATGATCTATGAAATTTTGTCACCAAAATGAATAAACTTCTTCCTTAACCATATTGCAAGTCATCAAAAAAGCTGGATAACTACTGGTGGAGGACTTGAGTTATTGTTCAGAAATGACATATAGAACAGACAGAAGGATGGAAAATATCATAAGATAATACACTATGCTTAAGGCAGTTTTGGCAAGCATATAAAACCTAACATTGTCCAACCTCAGATGTATACAAATTGTTGATGCAAGCCTCAACTTAGAGAGAGGGGGCTGGAGAAAGGGAGGCTTAGTCTGAATGAAAAATTAAATACATGTATATTGTACAGCAACTATTTCTGCACTAACAAATTTTGCAATTCTGATCTTATGAATGTTTTGTTTTCTTATGGGTTTTCATCACTGAAAAATCAGGAAGACTGTGGGATGACACAAAGGAAAAGGTTGAGGAGGTACAAACTTAGGGAGAATATGGTAAGACCAGCATATAAGAGTTTCTGCCAAAACACCAAGTCAACAGATAACTTTATTTTGATGAGGAATGACTGCAAGGTCATGTTTAGCCTGCTATGTAGAAAGTATAAAGACAGTATTATTAGTAGCTATAGCTCTGGTTTTGTGACTATAATAAGTCTATCTTAGTTACTTGTTCAATAATTTCTAATTAATTAAAAATATAATTGATGTCTTCTACATTTATTTTCATTTAGATAAAATTTTGTTTATAAAAATAACCTTGCATTTTATTAACTGTATATTTAAATAAAAATTATCCCAATATTATTCAAAGATTCACATACCAGTAAGTTTTTCTACTGTTTTCTTTCATCCACCAGAAAACACTCTTTGGCAAGTGATGAATAAATCAGAGCAAGTAAATTCTGTGACAATTTGCCCAAATGAGCAAGTGATCTCAACAATTATTTATTCAAAGCTGTTTTATATGCTCCTTCAATAATAAGGAATCAAAATATATTTCAAAACAGAAAATAATGGAAAGAACTAAACTGACTGTCTTACTGTAAGGATTAAATTTGTATTCAATTAAAATTGTGTAATATCTAAAATTAGAGAGTGGATTCATTAATTCAACAGTTCTGTTCCATTGACAGCACAAATAGCGTTATAATGCCAACATCTTTAATGTATATTAAAATGAATTTTTCTTTTTATTATCCAAGTATCAGTGGAATAGCAACCTCCCAAGCAAGTTCATGCTACCCTACCACCAAATATGTACCAGACTGGAAGTTGATCTCATACAGATGTACCTGATATACAAAGAATGGCATCAGGGAAGTCTGTACTTGCTCTGGTTCCATCATTCAGTAACTCTTGTACATTTCTCAAACGAGTTCCACTGAAATAACATTAAGAAAAAGAAATGGTACAAAACAAATATTGGTTACCTTTTTCTTGGCATCTCCAAATTTAATCATACCATGATACTGTTTCAATAGATACCACAGAGGCAAATCAGAGATGCCTAACCATTTATTTCTGAGTACACAAAGTCCTAGTTAGAACCAAACCATGTGTGCACAGGTCTCCTTCACCCATGAATAGCAGACATTGCCCTTACTACAAGCCAAGAATATGCCTTAAATTGTTGTTTTAGTCCACAGAGACAGATTAAGTTGGAAAATAATAATAATTGTTTGTCTTTCAGACCCCCAGTTTATAAGCCATTTGTGATTGCAAACAGCAGTTTTGATAGGGTTTTAGGGGTATAGGTTTACAGACCAAAAGCTGTTTCAGTCATTTACAGTTCTGATACATACAGAATATCTAGACATTTGTCTTTGAACAGCAAAATGACCTTGATGTTTCCACTATATGCAACCATTCCATTATAAGTGATCAATGTAAATGCACACATGAAATTGTACTACAAGATATAAATAGCATCTGATGTACTTTGCCAATAAGCAATTATAATCACTCTATATATCTAACTTCAGTATGCACAAGAGTATGTTACAGTGAAAACTTTCATTCAGTAACACAATGAATGATCCAACAATACCATTACACAACAAATGACCTTCATCATCTATTGGTCTAAAATTGTGGATCAAAACTGCTTTACTCCTTGAAGAATACATTACTGTGCATTATTAAAACGATTTGCATAAGCAAATGCAGTATGGTGTAGTATTACCACAGAAATTAAGTGAAAGCATTTCAACATCTATCTACTATTTGCATCTCAGACTACAAATTGAGGCATTATGTTACCATATTACTCTAGTCACATAGTTGGCATTTTGCAGTTTTACTGTCATAATTTCAATTTGATGCACACAGTGCAGAGAATACACACAAGAATTTAATGGGTTACTTTACATGGTGGTTCATACTAGAAATAACATCTAAATGTGACTCAAAATTACACGAATTTAATTTGGATGGAGATTATGTGCCTAGCATTAAGACTGAATGGCATATCCATTCCATTATGATGATTCTGTCAAACTCCTAAATGATGGTTGTTGAGCCCACAAGGCATGAGCACACTCTTGATCTCTTCCCAAACTCAAACAATCCTCTCATCAGAAATATCAGGATTGAGCCTGATATAATTTACTGTAAAACTGACACTAAGCCCTATGCAGGTATGCATACAAGTAAGAAGAAAAATGTACAAGCTTGGGGGGAAAAGGGGTATGCTACCTGGCAAATTGAACAACCAAGTTATCCAACAAAATTTACTTCTTTTTCTAATGAAAATGAAATGACTTTGCCCGGTAGTTTTTCAAATATTCACTGAGTGACAGTAGTGTATAGCTTTTGAGATGTTCTCTTAACCCAACCTAGTACAGTAGTTACAGAGTTGTATCCCCAGGTGAAATGTTGGATTTGATATCAAGGAAGTTGACAAAATGAACTCAGAGACATCGAGACAATGTTTTTTAATAGCTGACTGATATTAAAATGTTACTCATTAATGGAATGTACAAATATGACCAACAGGAAATACATGGACACTTCCAAACATTGGCCATGTTACATAAGTTTATGTACCATTTTTGGTAATTGCATTATGTATTTTGGCCACACAAATTCACATGAACACAGCTGATACTGTGAATTGTAATTAATTCTAACTGGCAGTAATGCCTGGATTACAATATTGCAACTACAAATAGGAATAAATGGTTAAACAGCTTCCACAAGAAGAAGCAATTTTAGTGGCTTTTAGTTTTTCACAACTTTGCAAAAAAATATTGACAGTCCAAAAGATTCACATCTAGTTTGAAGTAACCAGTTAAACATTTGGTTGCAAAGATGAGGTTACTCATCCATAACATCAGCGACCACTGTGGTCTGTATAATTATAATAGTTACAGAAACTAACTTTGCTATATAAAAAAACAAAGCATCTGTAAATAATAAAATAATTCTTAGAGTTTTCTAGTCATTTCTTTGTTTATACCCCACATTAAAAACATATAATTATGTTTTATCTGCCACTGAGATGAATCATTGCTGCAAGACAATGGTTTAATTTGAAACCAGGATGCTGAACAAACTGAATCAACCAGAACAATTTCCTTCATTGAGTTACAATAGTTAACGAAACTGGTCAGGGACCAGGGGTGACTAGACCACCCCAGTAGATGGGAGGGAATGCCTCCACATCCATCGAGTCATCATCTTCCTGAAGATTTACCATATGCTACGAAATGTATGTATAACAATATATTTTGTTTAAATTTGCTTATCTGCTAGGCACAATGAGCAGCCAAATGCTGAAAATCATACATAGAAGTATACAGTACACAAACTGAAAGTATTAGATGTGTCAAACTTTTTAGGCATCCTTATCTATAATAGTTTATCTCAGTTCAACCACTGTGAAACACTTTTTGCAAATTATGTAAGAAAATAGGAATTTTAAAGAGAGCTAGATGTTTTCTGTCACATTATTTGATCTGAAATGTGTACGATACAGCTTTTTCCACATTTTATCTAGTGATGTATTGTGTGGGGAGAACCTGACTTTCTTCTTACATGCAGATTATGCAGCTAACATAAAAAAGGAACTTAAAGGCAATTTTAAATATCAAGGATATTTTCACACCTACAAAATCTCTTTTCATCATTCTTAGATGGACACCAAGCATTACTTGTATTTTAATTTTAGAAAGCTGTTGTTACATTCAAGGTCCTAATAAAACAATAGAGATATGACTAAAACTATTAAAGCTGCATTAAAAATCCCCCAAAACATAAACACATAGTTTAAGACCACAGAGTTGTAACAACACTTTCAAGTATTTAGACATAATAGATGAATATGACAGTCATACAATTACAAAATGTGTTTGATATGCACACAACGCAGAGAATTTTCTATTTAAAGAGTCTACTCTTTCGCTCAAAAACAATGTTAATGCAAACATGCAGAAGGAAAAATAGAAGACAGCTGAAATATTGCACTTCTTGTTTTGCTTCCACTTCTCCCTGTACAGCTCTCACTTTTCCCTATTCTGTCCAAAAGAACAAATCATGTACCCCTAGAACACAAGTCTAGCATGACACCTATATATATAGGGAGCTCAAAACAAAATGCTAAAAAATCAAGTGTATGACTCAGTAATTCTGGATCAAATTTTTATTAAAAAAAGCCAACTAAATTAAGGTATTTCAAAATTCATGTCATCAAAAAAACTTAAAACAAAGACAAAAACTATCTTGGATAACTGAAGAAAGAAATCACTGAGCAGAAAAAGTCTTTTCCAAAAGCAAAGACAACATATACTAATATTAAGCATTGCATTCAACTTAACATCAAGCAGGCTTAAAATAAATGCCTGCATTACATCCTTGGTCTTACCTCTCCAGAACAAAACTTTTAAACTTACACAGATATATTACAATTTTCCAATAAAAACTTATTTTCCTTTATTATCAATGCTTGTCAAGACTCCCAAGACATTACTTCCCAAGGAAAAAGAACAGTAACCAATTACATATAAGTAATAGTAATAATTGCTGGCAAAGCACTGACAACCGACAGCTTCTATTATTCGTTACAACGGAACTTCTCCATTAAAATTAAAACAGCTCTGCCAGGTTACATTAAATTAACAACTATCACAGGACAAACTTAAGTAACAAAACACTGTACATGAATACTAGTGCAAGTACTCTTCCATGCCAGATATTGATCTAAATGATATCCTTTTAGACAATCTTAAACTTTATTTTGCAGTAATGTCATTTTTATCCACTTAGGTAAAGTTCTAAAGGTATTACTGAAGGAATTCTTCAACATTCAATATCATCTAGAGATTAATTTTAAGTATAATCAACTAAAAACCATGGTGCAAATATTGTTAAAGACTGAATCATTCACTGCTTGAAATGAGACAGATATCATAAGAGAGACAACAAACATTCTGCTATGAAAAACTCACCTCTATATAAATATACTAAATTCGGGTGGGTCTTTTAACTCCAATACACTCTAATATACTCCAATAATCTTAAAATTTATAAAATGGTCCAAAACATTACTGATGTTTGAAACTATTTTTGGAATGTATATTTTACCTTATGAATAAAATAATAATCAATACTTATTTATTTTGGAATGTATATTTTATTTTATGAATAAAATAAAAATCAATACTTATTTTGTTTTATTTATAGGACAAAATAATGATTGTCTGTTAGAAGCAGAAAAAAAATCTAATCAAACATTTATAATACTTTTGATAAATTATACTAACAACATTCGAAAGTGATGACTACCAATGAAATTTGCTCAAGTTTTTGATTGAATGAGAAAACACACCATAAACAACTCTACCATACCCCATGGGTTTAATCGTGATGCAAGAAAAGTGCACCATGAAAAACATATGCTCTCATGAAGTCATTATTAGAAACTTATACTCTAACATATGTTGGTGCTACTCAGCACACTGGAAACAAACAAAAGTACCTTGACTGATGGTTTCATCAATCTGCAGAATGAAAGGATATTTTCATTAGATTTAACAAGTACTGGTATTGAGAAGTTCATGGATTTGTAAAAGTATGTAGAAGCTTTATTCCAACATATTGTGCTTTTACTCAACAAACCTAAAACATAACAAATATTTACTTAAGGCATCTTCAGTCCATTGAGAGCAAACACCATAATGTGTAGTCATGAAATCATATTAATTGTTTGCATCATTAACAAAATACCTTTTACATGATTAATATTGCATTTTTTATATCTTTTTCTTTTAAGTCAATCATATAACTCATAAAATTATATACATGCACTGATACCTGTTACTTGATTTTTGTCTTCTTTTTATGTTTATTTTCTTTTTTAAGTACTTTCAAGTAAATTGTAAATTTAATTTCATAAATGCATGGTATATATAAGTATCCCAATAAAATCTATTTTACATTATGGATATTTTACAAGATTTATCTGGCAAATTTCGGTAATTTATTTCAGTCACGATCACATGAATGAAAGCCAATATGGAAACCAACAACATGGACATTTTCTATCACAAACCAAGAAAGAGTGGTGAAATAGCATCTTTTTAATTAAAAAAAATTCACAAACATCCAAAATTCAATTATGTTTTGGACCATTTGATAACTTTTACCATTATTGGATTATATTGGTGTAAAAAGTTGCGCCCATTAAATCCAAAACCATTCTGAACTCTGAAATATGTTTCATTATATGAACGTAGAGAAAATAAGACGACTGTATTGGTTACAAAATGCAACACTAAAATGTAATTTTAAAAAGTTTTGTATAGCTTGTGATAAAACTTTGTTAACTTAAGCAAAGATAGTTGATTCGGTGCTAGCTCAGAAGTGGATATTAGAACCAGCCTAAACTGATACATAAGGCATCCTATTTGGTCGTTTTCGAGGATCTGACAGTTATAAAAGCTGAATATAGGAAATATACGATAGCATTTTACTTGTGACTATATATGGGCGTCAAATTAACCACCCAGAGATCTGATGTGTATGTACTCGAAATCTGGATGCAGTTGGCCAGGCGTTGCTAGCAACCAGCGTACTTTAAATATTCTCACATGCTCGCGATTCCAACATTCATATATAGTAATACCTGACAAAAGATGAAAATGTTTCTTGTCTTATATTCCTCCGTGCCGAAGACGGCCGTTTAAAACGAGCAGAAGACATGTTAGCGTCCTAAGTCTACTCCAAATGCCGCCATTGGAATTTAACGTCGGTGCATAGAAAAAAATTACCTATTGCAATGTTTATCCTAGATCAAATCTGGCATGTACAAAAGGTGTGTATACGGCGAATGAAAATTGTTCATATTTTGACTATACAACAGATTTATAGTGACTGGCACAGCGAAGAAATTCTAAATAGCTTTCTTTACAGTAAAAAAAGTGATTTATAGTCAAAGACACAGCAAGAAAAGGGCACACTTTTGTTCTCGATTGGTAAAAAATCCTGTAACTCTACTTGTATAATGACAGAGCAGCAGCAGAAGGGCGTGGGCAGACCCAACAAAAAGTGGTGACCGATTATTTTGTTGGGGGGGGGGGCTCATGAAGGTCCCATTGTACAAAACGAGGGCTAAATTGACGTTGACTCAATAAACTATCCGAGGCCTGTATGAGAGACCGACCCACCCCTACCCCCACCCCCCCAAAAAGTGCGGCCGACTTGGGGTTGGGGGGGGGGGAGAGGAGTCTCATCA
This sequence comes from Megalonaias nervosa, assembly GCA_016617855.1. Classification (NCBI taxonomy): domain Eukaryota; kingdom Metazoa; phylum Mollusca; class Bivalvia; order Unionida; family Unionidae; genus Megalonaias; species Megalonaias nervosa. The sequence goes on along the minus strand of JAECUM010007707.1, from coordinate 57,013 downwards.
ATGTTCCGTTTTAGAATCTGAGGCCAAAAAAATATATTTTTTTTCAGCCGAGTGACGTAGATTCATTAACTATCCAACGGTCAATTTCGAGGCTTGTATGTAAGCCGGATTAATGCCTCATTGTGATAATGTTGATTTTAGTTGCTCTGTTAGTTCGTTATGCCCGTCACTCCTGCCGGGGTATAGGCCGCCCACAAAAAATCGCCAGAGACTTCTGTCCTTTGCCATCGCCTAAAGCTGACTCCAGGTGTGACCCAGCTTAGTGATGTCCGCCTCAAGGTCACGTCGCCAGGTGTTTCTTGGTCGACCCCTTCTCCGCTTGCCTTGTGGGTTCCACCTCAATGCCTGTCTAGTAATGTTGGTAGGCGGCTTACGTAGGGTGTGTCCTATCCAACCCCACCTTCTCTTCATGATCTCGTCCTCTACCGGAAGCTGAGACGTTCTCTGTCACAGGTTGGCGTTGCTGATTGTGTCTGGCCAGCGGATCTTGAGAATTCTTCTTAGGCAACTGTTGATGAAGGTCTGAACTCTCTTTATGGTTGACTCGGTGGTTCTCCAGGTTTCTGCTCCATACAGTAGGACTGACTTCACGTTGGAGTTCAACAGTCTGGTCTTAGTAGTTAAGGAAATTTCTTTGGAGCTCCAGATGTTCTTGAGCTGTATGAAAGCTGCTCTCGCCTTTCCGATTCTTGCCTTGACGTCTGCGTCTGTGCCACCCTGCTGGTTGATAATGCTGCCCAGGTACGTGAAGGACTCCACCTCTTCCAGGGGATTTCTATGCAGTGTGACTGAATGATTACTGACATAATTGATCTTGAAGATCTTGGTCTTGTCTTTGTGGATGTTGAGGCCAACCTGTGTTGATGTGGCTGCCAGTACGTCGGTCTTGTCCTTCATCTGTTGTTGACTGTGGGACAAGAGCGCAAGGTCATCGGCAAAGTCCAGGTCTTCAAGTTGATTCCACAATGTCCACTGGATTACCTGCGGTAAAATCTAAGGCTAGCAAAAGGGAATGACTGCGACCATGTTTACTGACGTTGAATATCTGTTGAATCTTGCGTAATTGTTATGGTTTTTTTTATATAGTTTTATTTTTGTTTTTGCGTGAACACCCCGTCCCACCCCCCGGCAAATCGCTAAGTACGAAATGAAATTTTAGAGATTCAGAGGGCTGTCCAGGCTGATTTTCAGTTTTGTTAATTTTGTAATCAAGCACACACACACCCTAAGTGACCCCGGGTGCTATAAAATTAACACCCATATTTTGGGTTCGGAGGGACCTAGGCAAATGCACCTGGTTAAGTTTTGTGAGTTTACAATTACCCATACAACGATATTTCGTCTTTTTTCAATGCGTCGCATGCCCATCCCCCATCCTTTAATATTTTTTTAAAACGCCGACACTGTCAGTCGCGCTCTTTCTTGGGAATCGAACATGTGAGGTAAGTTTCCCCAGGTCGATCGAAAGATTGTCCGTACACCGCTAGCCACTCGGCCATTGTCTTCATTAAGAATATACGGCGAAAATAATTTACATGAACTATATCAGCTGTGCGGTTATAAAAGTGCATTCGCACAGACATATACAAAATTAGTGCACACACACATTTATTAAGTATCTGAGCATTCCAGTTCTACAATCGCAACAGGTATTGATTTTTGCCTGACGCTGGGAAACCCAGCGTGCTATTATCAGCGATCAATTTATCACAGTTATTTTTAGTGGCCTGACACGTCGCCCAGGGCAATGTCTAAATTATGAGTCGAATTAAAATTCCGGCAACTCGCTGCGGTAAACAAAATTCCTTTCTGATATATTGAAATCTTTTACGGCAACTGATTAGTGATCTGTAATTAAGTCGTTGTTGTAATAATATAATAATGAGTAATTCTGCGCTTTCCATGGAATCTCGTGCAGAGAGCTCGAGAACGACTGCAAGCAATCAAGAAATATCTTCCAGCCCGTGATTCTGTCAGACAGCAACTGCAACAGCGCCAGGAAACCCATGTGGAATTTACAGAGGGTACAGAGCAGCTATTTATACCAATTGTCGAACCAACCATAAAATTGTTACAGCAACTGAGGCAACACAGAAAACTCTTGAGACATTATCTGCTGATATTGCTGTCCGTCTTCAACACCCCCACCCCCCCACCCCTTAGTTCAGCAACCATCCGAAGTTCAACAGCCACCTCCGCCACCAAAAGCTAAAACCAGCGTGATGGATAAATTTACCGAGGAAGGTATTGCCGCTATTGTGATTGAAAAACAAATACTTGATATTGCCGCATTTGGGTGGCATGAAAAAGAAAGATATGTAAAACCTGAACAGATTAAAAATGTAAGTCGTGCTGATTGGCTTAAATATTTATATCGCATTAATACCGGTGCTTGGCAGGTCAAAGACAATGGTGAAGATTTTACAATTTTCGTCCAGGCAGTAGATGTGCATGCTAATAAGCAAATAAAGAATGGAGACAAAGACGAGAAGAAATGGAGCGTGGGCTTGAAAAAGCAAAAGAAGAAGGAAAAAAATCAAGTGTAAAAACTAAGTCTCAAAACAACGAAGGAAAAGAGAAACGCTGAGGCAGAGGCACCCCAGCGGGGCTCTCTAGATCCGCAACCAGAACCACCTGAAGGAGCAACCGGAAGTGGCCTTGCCACTCGCGATCGATGTCGTAAAAAATAGACCTCGCCGGCGATTCAAGATAAACTTTGTCTTAATAATATCCTCGCTGATGTTGATCGACTGGAAATTCTGATTGGTGGAAGAGGAGCCGGCAATAATTTCGACGAAGTCATCAATGAAGCAGCTGATATTTTTCAAAGTTTATATACCGGTGGCGTCATGAACAGCAGCGTGTATCGGGCACTAATCGATGAATTACCGACGATTACAACAGTGAGTGATCAATTAGATCGGCGATAACAAAATAACATGATTATACACAATACCCAACGTGGACCTGAAAGTGTCAGCGTGATAAATTCACGATTGTCTGTTTATAGCGCGATCTACGGAGATGGACTTGGCGATATTATTCGGGGTTTATTCAGAAATATGGCCCCAAAAGCTATTCCGACTGAAAAACAATTAGGCATGAAAGCCATCGAAGTTGTTCGTGATAAGGCTTTAGGTACTGTTGATGATGTTGCTGATAAAACATTCTCGGCGACCAAAAAGAGACTCACACGATTAGAATGACGAAAACCACAGCAGATTGCATTAATGCAAAGCATTTCAACGCAAGCATTTCAGTAAAAACTACCCAGCACCGACGTGAAGCAGGCAAGTGTCAGAAAGATAATAAATCAAGCCGCAAATGAGCAGTAAAAGAATTAGCTGGCGGGCCGTCACTGACAAAATAATAAACCGTCGATCGATCGAGAGAGAGAGAGAGAGAGAGAGAGAGAGAGAGAGAGAGAGAGAGAGAGAGAGAATAAACACCGAAAGTCTGATAGCGGGGAGTGGCTGACTCGACTGTCATTTTAAACAACGAATAATATAATAAAATGTTCAAGCATGTATCTGATCCCGCATCTGACATGGACTCGGCAGTCCTGGAAGACGAATCTGTTCCGATTATCAGTATTATTTCTTTGATGCGTGTGTACCTGACGCACGTGAACGAATCGAGCTACAAGTTCAGGATACAAGCATATATTTCTTGCCCGCCGAGGAATTTGTTGTGATCGAAGGTCAGCTTTTGAAAGCAGATAATACACCATACGGAATTGTTAATAATGGTGTTATGGCGTTGTTTAACAGTGCCATGTATAGCATTGACGGAAAGAATATTGAATCATGTCTCGGATAAGTCGACGTTGCCACGATGATACTCGGCATCGCAAGATATTCCGATGATTATTCACGGTCCTCCGGTCCATCAATGATGTTCGCGAAGGATACCAGTGATCACCCCGAACACCATAACGTAACAATGAACGGCGCTGAGATGCAGTCGCATCGATGAATGAAAATTTCAACTTAGGATTTTGGCACGTCGATCGATCTTAACTGACAATGAAGAATTTTCATGTGTGATTCCATTATCACAGATATTTGGATTTTGTAAAAATGTCAGATAAGTTATTTTTGGTGCTAACCACACAATAGTACTAGTTCGAAAAGCCACGGACAACGATGCAATCTGGCATCCTGATGATGTTGATGATGGTAAAATGAAACTGACAACACATTCGTTGTCGATGACAGGAATGACACCATCACTCGTTGTAGAACAACGGCTGCTCTCTTTCATGTAGAGTGGCAGTAAGTCAACGCTGTCGTGGTTGACGATGACCACAGACAGCGTCCAGAGTAACGTTTCTGGGTTATTCACCTGGCAGATAGCATCACAGCAGGGAGATACAGTGCCACTTCAGGAAAGTACCCGAGTAGGTTCACAAGAACGAAACCCAATGGTGTTTGACACAATCGGAGTTAGTGAAGTCTCTCTGAGAATAAATGGACATCAATAACCATCCGAGGATGTGCTGGTGAATTTCAACTAAAATCACGTTGCACGTGCGTATCATTGGTTGATGACATTCATGGGGCATGATCAGAAAATGTTGATTCTGGTTTACAGATATCTTAGCGGGACTTTACGACGTTATATCCAGTCTATTATTTCTCGCTGAAACACCTAGATTTGTTTAGGCAATCAGTCGTCGACTTACACTTCCGAGCTTGAACAAGTGTATTACCAGCTGATGGTTACAGAGCAATCGCTGTTATACTATCTGACAAAATAATGTTGCTTGAAGGATTTGGCGGACGAATGAGAGTCGTTGATGAGCCCGTTGAAAACATGTATTGTTAATTAGATCATTCGTGATATTATAATATCATATCCTCACGTCAAAGTTACTATGACACCCGGTCAGATTAAAAATCTTCAATCGGCATCAAAGAAGAATTCTGGAGCAAAAATGTCTCTGAAATCAGCGGAGATGCAGGGCCCAAATAAATTATCGCTGACTGAACATCAGCTCAAACACTACAATTACGCCAAGAAATCGTGCGAATTGGTCTTTCCGCGAATGCGTTCAGCGACACAGCAAAGACTGGTGGCATATTTCCGCTGCTAGCTGGTATCATTAATCTCGATGGACGTTCTGGTCCAGGTACTCATTAGGTTCCATACGCGGTTGACCCACGTAGCGTTGTTTATTTCGATTCGTACGGACTGACACCACCTCGAGAATTTTTAAATATGTCAGCGGAATCGCGAGCGATTCTGTCTGGTATTCAACATTACCAATGCGGACAATATTGGATCAACCAATATGCCGTTTAGAAGTACTTGCCATACTTAACGCAGTGTCAAGGTCATCAGCCCCGCCGCATAAAGTCGTACACGAATATACCAGCAGATGGCATCGTTTTAAACTGGTTAATGGTTTATATGGTAGATATTTAGGGATGATCTGCTACACGTAAGTACCCAGGTGAAGTTGATTTATCCTCGTGTGTGACGCGGGATGAACTTGCTGATCTTATCTTATGAGTCTCACTGGGGATGACCAAGATGAGGTTGTTGTTTTTCAGGCTCAGCAAGGACGGTTAATGACGAGTAATATCAAGTGGGCCGATATTATCCTGCGAGTCTCAGGTCCAACCAACGATAACATCGTGGTATTTACCGGCGACGGAAATATAAAAATCTCGGATATATCAATGGTGGCGATCTGCAATGAGATCCGCCGTAACTATTTGCTGTATCCGGTTGTTCAATGACTAGTTTACTCATCATGACTGGACCTCATTAACGACAAGGAGTGATAGATTAACCACAATGAGATCTGAGTATGATGATCATGTAACCGCGTTTATGAGCCATCTCGGAAACTATCGGGTTCTTCTTCAAGCCGCCTATGATTTTTTTTTGGAAGACCAATACCCACCAGCAATAAGCTCGCTGACCTCCTCACACAGCTCAGTGATATCGTCGGTGTTAAAACCTCAATCGAAACGAATTAACAGAACGCTCGCAGAAATATCAGCATCGGTTAAAGGATCTGAAGGAAAGATAAACGAATTTAAAACAGAATAAAAAAATAAACAGAGTAGAGTAAATAAAATTGAACAAGAGCTCGGTAGAGTCTTAGCATTTGCTAATGGACTTAGCTGGAGACTGGACACTATGAGATGTGATGAAAAGATTAAGGAGATAAAAGACAAGATAATTAATCTGGATTCTAGAATAAATGATGTACGGAAAGATGTCATTAGTAAGAGTATTATTATACTCTATGAATCTCATTGTATTATGATAGGTGGCAATGAGTGGGGACGTATTAACGAAATGGAGATAATTGAGGGGTATTTTCGAATAACAGTATCATATGTTGGTTATGAAAAGATGTTCGATAGTTGTGATATATTTTTATAAAAGTAAATATACCTGATATTGTAGTAAAATTCAAGCTGGAGGGAGGGGTTCTGAGACGAGTATAGAATCCCCACAAAACACCTTTATTCTCAAAGTTGGCAGGCGGAGAATAATTGAAATAACATATTAAGTATCAAAAAGATTTACAAAAGATTTTGAGAAAATGAATATTACTGTTTTTGCCGAGAAAATATAATAATCAGATGACCGAGTCACACCTGGTCACACACATCAGTCATTTCAAACTTGTTGATGGTTTAAATTGGTAGATATTTACGGAAGATCTGCTACTCGCAAGGGTCCCAGCGACATTGATCTGTCAGTGTATGAAACACGAGATGAACTTGCTGATCTTTTCCGTCTCGCCGGGATTGATCCGGATGAAGTTGTTCGTTGGGCGGCTAAAGACGAGTAATATTAAATGGGTCGGTATTATCCTGCGAGTTTCAGGTAGACCAACAATTGCGAGACTACCACATGTGGTGGCCGCGTTAAATAATGACGCCACGAGTGGAATTAGCATGAAACCTGTCGATGCAATCCCGAAAAACATACCACGATGAAAATCGCAACGTTATCAATCATAACAACCAGTGTTGGGCAGCAACGTGACAGTCAGGTATTTATACGAACCTGGCGAACTTGAGGGCGACGCAGCAATTTCAACCGATCCCATATGGAGCGTAACAAAGCATAAAATTTTCAGCATGGTAAGATCTACATTGCACCCACCAATCTACAGACTAGATTCGACAGTTCCTCAGCGTGGATTTATCCGTGAACAATTACAGGTAATTCCTGAAAACATCTAGTTACCACCGGGTTTGATTAGGCTTCGGAGATGCTAGTGGGGAAGGAGCGAAGATCCTCGACGTCTGTTTTATTCAAGACGTGTCAAAGCGACATTTTCGCTTGCGTGGCCGAGACTACTATTGATTCTGTCCACGGTAAATTGTCCTACGTCGTTAGGAAAATATTGGCACAGCTTTACTATGTTACACAAGGCGCTGAGATTATTTTGTCGTTGCGTCAGCGTCATGATAAATTCAACATCAAGATCAAACTGGCACTGGGTTTTTTTTTTTTCTTCTTGCGCATAACCAGGTAGTTTTTTCTTCAATGTGCCAGGGACTATTCTTGCCCCGACCAACCTCTCCGACGCCGTGTCTGGTTTATCATAAACAATTCTGCGCAGTTGAGATATTTTTGTAACTCTCGATACTGCCAAAAACACTAAATTTGACCATTCAATGCGATCGTCGACAATCCAGATATTGGTATCTGAGATTGTTAGCCCCTGCGACAAATGAATTGTTTTTGCATAACCTAGAGTCCATGGTGAGCGTCCCGAACACCGTTGCAATCACTGGATGGCCCTATCAGCGCATGTTGTATAGCGTCTACTGGAACCTCGATGATATCATACAGAATCAGTCGCTGTTGTGTATCTGTTCCTGAAATGTCAACGAGTATATTTTGTTGACGGGTATCCGCTTGACGATAATACAACGGAACTGTCAGCGCTGGAAACGTTCCTCGGGGAAGCTCAAATAATTTACGCTGAAGTGAATCATGAACATTATTTTCGTGATACAACTATCAGATCATTAGGTCGCCATGAGTTCCAGAAACCAGACATTGGTATCTCTGGAATTACGGTACGCATTATTTCACACTGAATCTTGTCCTGCTGTAATCTGATTAGCGATTTCAACTGTCGTAATGTTTTATCGCGCGATCGATGGTCATACAATATTTCTTCGCAGTGGCCAACATAATGTTTTAGCAAGTCATGCTTTTACTTTCCTGTAAACTGCGAAGGCTGTCCCTGATCGCCGCACATGATCATTGCAGTGTTTTTTGTCGACAGCCAGTCGAGAAACATTTTTAAAATATCTCTGGATACAGTGCATATTTCGTCCCAAATAAGTATTTTCGGAATATATTTTTGCCTCATTCGATCTCAAATGAGTGAACTGAGGCGAATCTCCATCGTAGTAGCTAACAACAGTGCCAATTTTGTGTCGTCGTGTAAACACACACGCTGCCGCGACACTAAAACACCTCGCGATGCCGAAGCTGGGATCACAAAATATAGTTCTGCAGGATCAATGATTAATCTTGTGCAGCGGCGTTTATTATCAGATGCCGCACAGAACGTGAATTTATCGATAATTCTTATGCATATATCTTTATCATCGTGCGGTAACCAAACTGTCCTCGCCGGCCTGTACGAAATTATTGCAAAAATTACAGTCAACGATGTAAGGATCTTGGCGTACAACATATATCGTTATAGCACTATTGGACCCCAGCCACGTTGATTTTTTGCGCAACAGTTTTTGAGGTTAATTTTGGGAAGATTACGGTTTATCGCTACTCTGATCATTTCGTGTGTTGGATGACCGAATCGTTCAAAATGCGGTTGACATTCGCCGAGTCCAAGAAAACTAGTCCGGTAAATAGCAATGCTGTCAACTGAGATCAAATCGGCGGAATTATATTTTGTGTTCCAGAGACCACCATGTCTAAACTCCACATAAGATCGTCATATATCGTCGAGAAATTCTTTTGGTGTTGGACGCCATGAACTTTTCTGTTGTGCTATAAGAGCCACAACAGATGACGCAGTAAAATATTTTTTGAGTAATTGTCCACTTTCGCCGTCATATTTTACCGCAGTCTGTTTCGTCGCACGTTGGAGAGAGTCCTTCCGATAAAGTATACCAGACGGTAGCACAAACTGATCGAATGCTGATAAATCAGCTGCAGACTAATCTGTGTCGTCACCGTGATATAGCCATAGATACAGGGGCAAGTGCACTAATATTATAAATCTCTTCAAAACTATCGCCGTCATAAAATGGTATTGTTCCTTCCTGCGGAAACTTTGTTACTGATTCAGCCCAGGCGTGTGAATTATGATCAACTATTGCTATTGGGACGCCCTTACTACGATAGTTGCCGGAATTATGCAAAATCTCGTTTGTAATTGTTTTAACCACGAATGGAAACTTCAAACGTTTTTTTCCAACACTACGTCATTTTTTTTAGCTCCGCTGATAAAGAGTTTTCCCATCGTGCTCTTTTTTATTCTCGATTCTGTTAGCCCCTTTCCACGTCTCGAGTTAATAAAATATTCTCTGACACTCTGATCAACACAATTTACCGTGTCAGTGGCGGAGGCGTTGGTGCTTGCACCACGCATCGGCGCGAGAGCATTAATATGAGGATCGTTTAAACGGTATAGTGCATAAGCCATTGCGAACATTGGAAACGCGTTATTGTAGTATGGTTTGTCTGTTCCGGTAAATGTGCCTGGTTTGGAGTTTTTGTCCACGCTTGCAACGCTGTTATGTCGCCGTGTTTTCTTAACAGGGTCGAATTTTTGTCAAGAATAATCCAGGTTGGACCATCTTCGCTGATATGTTCGACAATAAATTTTCTTCTGAATATGTACTTGCTGTCATCCACAAGATAAATAATAATCGTCGTTGCTCGTTTGTCGTTCATGGTGGAGTCAACGAAAATACCATCGCCGTCTATCCGGAATGTTGAAAAAACATGTGACGCACCATCTTGCGTAAACTCATTTTTGGCCATTTTGATAAATTCTTGAAATTGCAGCATATATATTGGACTCTTTTGTCTTTGGTTAATCTGTCGAAATCAAATCAAGTTATGCGTTGTGGTTCAATCTTTTCGTTCTCGTTCAAAAAACTTGTCTCTGCGCTTCTCTGGTTCGATCTTTGATAATCTCTCAATTTTACTCGCGGTTAATAATTCATTTATTTCTTTTCGTAAATTGTTTTGTGCGATTTTCGACCTTGGAAAAGCTAGTTTTATCCTGGTTAGACTAAAATACTGTTCCTTCAGCTGCTTTGCAACAGTAGAATTAGTCATTTCTATATAATTGATGAAAGTAATTTCTGCATTGGATTTTCTACAAATAATATAACATGGCAGGAGAAAAAAATAGTTGTCGATGGCTCATGATCGGAGCAGTCACACGTTGTGAAAAAATTTGTCGTGGTGAGTACCTCACTAATGGAATTCCAGAAAATAAAAAAAATAAGAAAATATCTTCCACACAGATTTGTTTTTGAGCGTTTTAACGGAGTTATCAATGATGGGCTAGTTATTGATCACGTGAACTCAGATAGAACAGATAATCAGTCGGAAAATTTACGTGCCATCACACAGAGAAAACACAATACGCGGGAAAATAGGCAAACACAAAAATCACCACGACCAATTGGATCAACTAATCTTGAAACTGGAGAAACAAGCGAATTTAAGTCTATCTCAGCTGCTGAAAAATATTTTGATATTGCCCAAATTGGGTACAGCTCGTCGCAGATGGTGCAACTAATTCAGCTACATCGAAGCAACTTAACCAGTAAATAAAATTCACATATACGCAGTAAATATCTCTGCTACCGGGCTTACATACAAGCCTCTAATTGGCCTTTGGATAGTTAATGAGTCAACGTCACTTGGCTGAAAAATAAAATGTTTGTAGCCACAGATTCTAAAAACGAGCATTGATGAGCCCCTCCCCCCCCCCTCAAGTCGGCGGCATTTTATGGGGGATGTCGGTCTCATACAGACCTAGGATTGGCGTTTTGATAGTTTAATGAGTGAACGTCACTTGGCGAAAACCTAAAATTTGTTTAGCCTCCGTTTTCTGGGGTGGTTCAGTCCCCCCCCTTCTGCTGCTAGAACTTTGACTACATTTAAAAGAGCAAGTAAACTAGACAGTATTAGTAGCAGCAGCAGCAGCAGCAGCAGCAGCAATATAAACAGAAAGGATAACATACATATGCCTGCAGAATCAAAGTAATAATTAAACTATTCAGAGGGCCATATTTTTAGACAAATCACCGATGAATAAAAATAAAAATAAAATAATATTGTAAAAGAATGACTAATATTTTTTAGCAAATTATTAAAAATAAGTTATTTAATAAGATTTTAAAATAATTAATTTTATTAGTAATGATTCATATGTTTACCAGACTTTGACACATATTTAGGAATTATTTGTGTTGTATTTCCAACAACAACAATACTAACATGACCATCAGCAATAAATACAACAACAGCGATAATAATAATAATAATAATAATAATAATAATAATAATAATAATAATAATAACAATTATTATTATTATTATTATTATTATTATTATTATTATTATTACATGTATGTATTAAAAACATGGTACAACCACAAAACATACAATTTCTAGAACTAACACACTGACTCTAACTTTTATCGAGTTTGCTAGATAAATAGCAAAATTATGAAGGATATTAGTAGTATTAATAATTGCAGTTCTAGATCACTTTCATCAGTGCGTGATGAAGGAATCAGCTAGAGATTTTCCCCATGAGACTATACTACTGGTTTATGGGTGTTCTGGCTCAGCTGTAATGGAAGGGTGTTCTGGCTCACTTTTGAGGGGTTCTGGCTTACGTTTTATCGCTTGGTGATAAAAGAGTGACCCCCATGAGACTGGGTGATGGGGGTTCTGGCTCACTTGTTCCTAAGGGGGTTTCTGGATCACTTATTTCCTGATGAGGGTTCTGTCTCTCTGCGATGATCCCAACGGAATCCTGCTACAGGGTTCTGGCCCTTTGTATTAGAGATGTGTGTTGTAGTATAGCGAAGATGTCCCTGCCGTGTTATCCCTGGAGTGTAGATAAGTTGGGACTGAGCGAGGAGAGCCATAGTAGTAGTAGAAAGGAGGTTTCTGGCTCAGTAGCCCAAACCAAGCTCCCATGTTTCTGCCTGGGGGACAGCAACTCTTGGTACTGGTGGTAAAGGATGTGGCTGTCTTTGTTGTGGAAGTGGTGGCTCTGGAGGCGTTGATGTCCTTACCTCAGGTTTGACATCACGCACAGGCCTTAGCATGAGGTGAGGCAGGATCCCTCGCTTCTTTTCCTTCTTCTCTTCTTTCTTCTTTTTTTCCTCCTCTTCTTCCAGTCGGGCTGCTTCTGTAATGGCCTCCATGGCCAGCTCGTCCAGGAGACCCCTGGCATACTCCAGATGCATCTGAAGTTCAAGCAATATGGTTAGTCTTCTACTCATGTTCAATGTTGACTAGTCAACGCGGGTAGCCAGACTGATTAGCGCTCCGTTTTATATCCGTGGAGCACGCACGTGAAGGTAAACATCCCCTTGAAACTTAAACGGATTAAAGTCGCATATGCTAACAAGAGCTTGCGCGACTGGTTAATTGTCGAGTATCGAGACTTTTAATTGGTCGGGGTTGTAGGAATGGTGCCACTATAACCCCGCTTAATGTGCGATGGTCGCACTATTTAGTTGTTGGCTGGCAAAGGCAAAGGAGGAGAAAGACCCAGAACTGCGCATGCTCGGCAGCCATCGGTGTCGTCTACGCCCTAAAACCACTGACCGTACTATTACTTTGTCAAATCTAGTCAAGTTCTATTAATGGACAGTTCCTATTACCAATGATGTGTAAGCCACCTATGCAATTAACCAAATAAAAAAAGTTTCAAAAATTTGTTAATGTGATTCAAAGTTGGAATTTTGTGTACCAAGTGTACACAAGTATTCTAATTTATACCAATCAGCTAAGTCATAATGACTAATAATTTTAGTATCACGCATATTAATCAAGAGCAAATTTTGACGGTGGTATCGAAAGGACCAAATTAGTACATAAATAGAGTTATAATCAAAAGAGGTTTTCAAAAATCCAAAGAGAAAACCTCATACATTCAGGCAATATTGGAAGTCGGGTTTCTTTTCCATCTTCCTTCCAACTTCTCTGTAGGTGTGCAAGCTTATCAGTGTGTATGCCACTTCGGTATATGACGGCTGTTCCATATCTGTTCCAAGGTAGCTGCTTTGGTCTTATGTCTCTCCCTCAAAGAGGCCGCCTTTATCAGTCACTCCATGGAATTCCTATGGCCGCTTCATCATTCTTCGTTATAGCCTGTCTATTCGTGTCCGTTTCGGTAGCTTTGAGTGAAGGGTAGCAATCATCAGGCGCGCGGTAAGCAGACAGACATACTACATCGTTTGAACACGTTCTATTTGTTACTGCTTCTTTGTTTAGTTGTTTCGTGATGCTAATGTCTAGCTCTTTGTCTTTATCCCGCCTTCTCCCGCCGGCGCCCCTTTCACCGTACTCCCGCTCCGCTGATCTTGCCTGTTCGGTGTCCACTGCCTGAATGGGTCGATGACTCTGTAAAATAAAGGTTCCCTTCGAAGTAGGAAGGGAATTGCCTTATGTGTGTCATAAAGACCATAAAGGTCTCTTCCGTCCTTATCAAGGGGAGTGCAAACCTTCTCTCCTTTCTTATGAACATCATCTAGCACCAAAATCTACCATCACATGGAACCCGCGGACCTAAAAGAAACACTCAAGTTGACTATTTTACTTACAAACACAGGCAAACACTCACACACACACACACACACACACACACACACACACACACACACACACACACACACACACACACACACACACACTATCGGACAAGACAGAGAAACGAAGTGCTTATAGACATACTTCTATTTTTTAAACATACAAACATAATTTTTTGGCAATTGAATTACTATGTCTTTTCTAGAGTGTTGGGGTAGCCCTGAAAAGGGCTGTTGTGTTGACGGGGAGTGATGGCAATCTCTTTACTGTCTAAGATTGCGTCCTCATCTGGCGGCAGGCTTTCCTACAGGATAAGGTTTGCTTCTGAGGAAAGAGAAGGAGAACTCCTTGGTGTCCACACGGAAGTCGACAAAACCTCTGTCTGTTACTGCTGTTGCTGCTGCTGCTGTTGTTGTTGCTGTTCTCTTTGCTGCTTCTGAAGTCTGTACTTCTCTGTCCATTCTTCTTGCTCTTTCTTGATTTCTTCTTTGAAGACCTCTTCTGCCAGGTCCTGGGCTATTGTTAACATCCTGACATTCTCTATCTCTTCAGGCTTCGGTATCAGGTTTTGTCTGACACGAAGTAAATACACGTAAGCTTCGTTCAGCTTGGCTAATCTGGAAGGCATGTTCATAGGTAGACGAGTCAATCATGGATGGCTAGACTGGAGATAGACCGGCTTAATATGGTTCAAACGCGGACGCGATAGAAAACATCCGTACTGGGTTTTTGTTGAGTCGGAACGTTATGATGGCTTATGTCATGGTGAGGGATAGAGAGAAAGTCAAAGAGCATATATTTACACTGTTTTTAAAAACAAACGACAGACACCTTTTTCAAAACACAACATTTTTTATTCAATAAATAACTTACCACTAACAATTAACAATAACATCAAACAAACTTTTTTTGACAAGGTTGACAACGTTGTGATGTCAAGTTAGATTTCCACAGATGCAAGTCATGAGGCCATTGATGTACACTACGTTTCCTAGCTAAAGACAAAAGATAGCGATAACGGTCACAAAACATCGATCTACTTTCTCATCGTTTCTAGAAGAGCAACTATCAAAATAAGTCACAAAATGTTCTAAAGGATATCCAAGACTTTGTTGATCTTCAGCACACACGACAGGATTCCAAGAAGCAGTCTACGAACTGTTGTTCAAAAGGTAATAAAGTTCCCAGGTATCCATTTTTCTTGTTGTTTTTTTTTTTTTCACAGGTAATGATAAGTCATTAATTCAATTCTGACGTTTTGTTTGAAAATCTATCAAGTAACCGTTTCTTTGCTTCGTCTTTTCACTCAGGGCTAAGAGAGCTTCAATCGAATAGATCTCTAGAGTAGACAATCGAGGGCAGGAATGATCACGCAAACCTTTATACCACTCATGCAACACTGCTTCTTCCGAGATGAGACTCCAAGCGTCGTCCAGATACTCGTCCAATTTTTCTTCTTGACTCATCATTAGACATTTATCGTGTTGAATTTGACTGGGATGATCGTTTTGACATCCATTGCAATCTTTCTTAGTCAATTCCGTAATTTTATCCGACAGGTGTTTGGCAGAGCAGGACACTAAATGTTGTTTTTGTTCTGGCTATCTGTACGTGACCACCACGTCCTCTTCGTCTTTGTATTGGGGTTCTGCTTCCACGGTATCCTCCCATTCCATTTCCAAAGATTCTCTACGGTTCAAAGAGGGATAAGTGTCTTCC
This sequence comes from Megalonaias nervosa, assembly GCA_016617855.1. Lineage (NCBI taxonomy): Eukaryota > Metazoa > Mollusca > Bivalvia > Unionida > Unionidae > Megalonaias > Megalonaias nervosa. Next base: position 41,488 of record JAECUM010007707.1, on the reverse strand, counting down.
ATAGTTTCTAATAGTCTAGAATGACTTCTCTCAAACTGTTGATTTCTATGGTATTATCGAATTCGGCATACAGGTTGACGTTTACCGTCTCGGTGAGAGCTTCTGCAAACTGAAGTTCCACACGCAGTTGACCGGATTTTATAGGGTGGAAATGTCCCTCGTCGCTGCCTTGGTCTGGAGTGAAATCAAAGGCCCACAAAGTGTAACCTTCTACATAATCTTCGTACGAAATACCGTGATTGGTGTTGGTTCCAAGTTGTCAGGTAGCTTCGTAGAGGGACAAGTACAATCTGGTACACAAAGTCTTGCCATCGCGACTGACCTCGATCTTGGACACTCTGTAGTGCTTAAACTGGAAAGGATTTTGATCGTGGGCTCCGTTGAGGACTGCATTGCTGACGTTACCAACGATTAAACGTTTGGGTAACTGTCCTTGGAACAGATGATCTTCGATCTTGTATCGGAGTCCAGCAGCAATAGTAAACGTTTTCACTTCTACGCGTCGTATTGGATACTTGACGGTCGTTCTGCTCAACGTGTGACTGATGTCTTTTCCCGCCTTTGGTAACACTTCTACGCGACGCACGTAAAGTCTGGCTTCTTGGATGATGGTTTTGTACTCGTTGGCATGAGCCATCAAAGGAAAGCGACACTGCTGCGATTTAGTCTCAGTCGAATATCTACTCCGTTGAGCAAATACTTGTCTTGCAACCACATGTCCAAATGCAAACGATCCATCAGTTCTAAACTACGACCTTGCAGAATTTTCTTTCGACGGTAGTTAAAGCGTACATTGTGAGGATTGTCATCTGCTGTCAGGGCCGTGTCGCTAAACGTGTCCTCGCCTGCCATGTCAGGTTTCCATACCACGCAAGCATCCAGATGAGTGTTCTGGGCCTCTTTTCCGTACGTCAAGAGATTTTCCACGTACGCTCGGTAAGGGTAAGTATCCATGTCACTGCTGACCAGTTTGTTATTCAAGTACAAATCCGCTTCGCTGAACAAAGAATGCACGAAATTGTTGATGGGAGCTACTCTGGCTTCGGCTCCCGAATTGGTGCTGTCCGTTTTGATCACTTTCAGTTTCAGGTACAAATAACTGTTATTCAGATCGATGTAATCTTCGGGCTGTCCTTTGATTTCAAACTCGATGGGAGCTGAATCCGTCAAAGAGGAGACGGGATCAAATTCGACCCATTGGGATTCTTGCATCGTCATCATGGTGGGTGGCATGGCAAACAGATCCAGTTCCGACTTGGAACAGGCGCAAGATTCTCGGTGCATCATTTTCCCTGATTTAATAATCAAAAACGTCTAAGTTTCGGACGGTTTTTCTTTTCTTAGTCTTTCTAGCTCTGGGGGTGTGAAGTCATCTGGAGGGGTGTCTTAGTCGTCTCTTTCTGCCTTGTCCTTGCTGTGGCGTCAGGGAAGTAGGAATGCCTGACTCGGTAGCGTCCAGGGCATTTATAGAAGTTTCTCGTCGGCCCAAAATGTCTTTTCCCGTTTGAAGCAAGACATTTTTACCTCAAGAAGGCTTCTTTGGGATTTTGTTTGTCAATGGTGACATTTTGGAGAAATTCTTTACCTTGTGTCAACGCGACATCTTTCAAAGCGTGCAATCCCCGTGTCACCAACGGTTTTAAAACGGGAGCCACCGAACGAAAAGCTAATTTCAGCATATCTCCTAGACCATGTTCTCGCTGTCGAGCGACTCTTTGGTACACAGGATACATGACTGACAAGGGGCTAGAGTAATCGTTTTCGAAAATGGAGTTTCACTGTGACTTTCCCTTTGGTGAATGAAATATTTTGTCACAGATCGCCTTTTATAGTAATGTTGACAGTGTCAAAATAAGACTTACTGACGAGCAAATAGTGAGGATGTACAAAGTCTCGGTGAACGCGATAGGTGTTTCCATCTTCCTCGTCAGCGTTTGTGGCAGAATCCACTTTGAAAGGAATGACACGCAGTAACGGTACGAAAGTGTGTCCTACCACGTTGTACTCCACCACATTGGAGTACACAAAGATCAAATTCAGTCCTTGGTTCATTTCTACAGGGGATGGAAATATTTCGCAAAATCCGAGTTGCTGATAACGGCAGGTATTTCGTTTCTAATCTTGACCACCTTGGGGACTCCACCGAAAATGTCATACACTTCAGGACAAAATGTAATGGCCAATACTTTGTCCTCTGAATATTTGATCATTAGGCGACGAGCTATTTTGTCGCATTCGATCGTGACACTCTTTCTGGTTTTCTCCAAGACTTTGCCAAACATGGCATTGAACCTGTCAGCAATGGCGTTCACCAAATGTTGACCACTAAAATAATAGCCTGGTGGAATTTTCCACCGATAAATGGTCCGTTTAGTTTTGGGGTTTTGTGATTTCATAGAGTCACCTACACTGGCGATTTCATTCAAGTATTATTGCACTTGCTCGTCATGAACTTCTACCGCAAAAGTGTTTTGATTTTCGATGATGTTTTTGATTTGTGTAGGGTGAATCATTTCCACTAAAGCCACTTCCCAATGGGCTTCGTGATCCAGTTGGATGTCCTGAGGAGATTTGGCCGTGTAACAGCATAACGTGTTATTGGGAAACACCTCCATGGAACTGTCACTGGGTAACGTTAAGTAAAATTGATTGTTCATAATTCCAGAGTTCTAGTGTCCGAGGGGTCGCTGGAAGTCAGAGGAGTGTCTTAAAGAGGATGGTTAGGGTGACTGTTGGAAGGGGGACTGACGTTGGACGCAAGACTCCCGTTGTTGTTTCCGTTAGAGGAATATTTCAGAGACGGATTGGGAAGAAGGTAACCGATGCAACTGCTGAGCAAAATGGTCCACAATTGTTTGTCTCCTTGTTGCAAACTCATATTGGCAGTGGCAGCACCGATGACACAATACACCACAAAGATTTGGCAGAAAAAGACGATTTGCGTTTTAGGCATACGTTCTCCACACCACACCCACAAGGGTTGCTTTTGTAGATCTTGCAGAGAAGAACTGGGGGAAGGAGTGGTTACTGCGGTAGCTGAGGCTTTGTTGAAGGGCATGATGGTCACTTCTTTTTATAGTCGATGATTTGCTAAGCGTTGACCCAAGAGTCAAAACTCGGCGGATATCCTTTCCAATGTACGTTGACTCCTTTGACACAACGTTTTCCCACTTTACGAGTTCTTCGATCGAGAATGCTTTCGATCTCGTACACGTCGTCTTCTTGTTTGGTCACACGTTGTAACTCGGGCAAGTAAACCGTTCCTTTTAACACTTCCCCGTTCATATCTTCCAATTTATAGACGGGAGGATGACGGCCACGCACACGTTCGGTGACACGAAACAATTCGATGGTCCATTTGGGTAAGTAACCTTTGTCGAAAGTGAGTTTGGTATTCCCAATGCGCACCCAATCTCCTGCTGCCAACACTCCACCTTTCTTGGGGACAGTCACTGTCGGGGACGTACCAAACAGGCGCTCGAAGACAGTCACTTCGTTGTCGGGAGTCACTTCTTGGGGGGGCACGTCCGATGCTCCGATGGTAAGATTGGTTGTACGATTGGACTAGGTGTGGCAAGACGTCGATGTACTTGAGAGTGTGTTGATGCGTAAAATATTTCCACATGCGTTCTTTCAAGGTGAGTTGAAAACGTTCCACGATGCTGACTTCGGTTTCGGGATTCTCGGTGGTGAAAAAAATGAATGTCACGTTTCTTCAATTCTTTTTGGAAGGCTTGGTTCAGAAATTCGGTGCGTTTGTCGGTTTGCTATCGAAAAGGGTGACGCCCGCTTTGTTTTAACACCAGTTGGAGGGCTCGAACTAACTCACTGCTCGATTTGGAAGTCAATGGCACGACCCAAGCAAATTTGGAAAAGACGTCGATGACACAAAACAAATATTTGTAACCACGATTGTAGGTGGCCTAATGAGAGACATCGGCTAAATCGGCTTGCCATTAATGATCAATATCCTTCACACGGGTGCGACTTCTGGAAAATTTCATCGAATGGGTTTGTGTAAGGTGTACGTGACTTGTTCTTGTAACCATCGTTGCACTTGAGGTAAACGGACACTTTTCAGTCGTGTTTTGGCAGCACAATTTCTGAACTCCTTCGTAATCTGCAGGATGGGATGGATCCTAGTAAATGCTGGCTAATACCTTCTCCATTTTTTAATAAGTGATCCACTCTTCACTGATGCTACTCTGGATGGTGTGAGGGGGTGGTTTGGAAACGGCTTTACGTGTCCGATGTGCCACGGGAGAAGAAGTCGAAGATAGTTTTGGTGGTGGTGGTGGTGGTGGTAATGGGATGGTTTTGGTCTTCTTTTCTTTCTTCACTTCTGGTTTCCCTTCTTTCTTTTTGACTTCTGTCGAGGGACGAGTAGACATCATCTTTTTAACCCAAGCTTTAAGTTCTTATCGTTGGGGTGTAGGGGAAGAGGTCAGCAAGGACTCTGCAATCTTACTAGGCATTGGAGCTGCTGACGGTGCTTGAAAGACTTCTCGTGTCTCTTCTTTTCAGGCATCCATGGGGCTGCGTCTGTCTTGAAGGCTGGGAGTGGTGGTGTTGGTAATGGAGTTTTCATCAGTGCCTTAAAATCTTTCAGAGTCGGCAGAGCTGTTTCGTCTGAAGCTTTCTGGTAAAAGAGTTGCAGTACTTGCAACAGTTGATCGTACCGTTGCGATTTTTCCGTTTCTAACAAATCGCTGCGATCCATCAATGATTGCAATTCGTGTTGTAACTGGGACATCTCGGTCAAATAAGGATTGGGAGGTAAATGTGGGGTCCGTTATTCTTGCCAACGATGGTATTCCATCCATCGTTTGTAAGGCACTAAAGCCATTTTTCGTCCTTCCATCGGATTTCAATGGTCACGTATGAGATCTTTTGACTCCAGAGGCCTCCTTTTATCTTCTTGAATCCTTTTGTCTTGGAGCTATGGTGGGTAAAACATTTCCCAACATACCCAACATAGGTCTCGCTATTACATTGGTAAGAAGTCCTAACAGGGGAAAAATTCTTCCGCGTGGCACCAACATCGTTTTCTTTTCACGAATGGGTATTTTCTTTTCGACCATTGGCGAAGAACGTGTCGATGTTCGGCTAAGCGTTTTTTCTGGTGTTTAGACAAAGATATCGTTCCTTTCAAGACATTCAGACAACATTCGCTCACGGTATCGATGACATCTTTGGAGGCGGTTTGAATAAGTTTTTTTCGCATGGGTGGAGAAGCTTTGGACAGGACGGACAACATGACCCAATGTTTGACTAAACGAGGAGGCAGTCCTTTTCTTTTCTTTCCTTTGGGGGTAGAAGAAGGATGTCTTTTGGGGGGTGACATCTTTGTTGGTTGATTGGTTCCAGGGCACACACCAAAAGATACACTAACGTCAATGACATGGCACACGACCCTTTATCCTTTTTTTTTTTTTTGACTATTGCTTCGTCATAAAGGTAACAATTTGTTTTCCAAAATCGCCAAAGAATCCTCATCTTTGGTGATTTCTCCTTTTCTTTGGACGAGTGTGTCTTTTTAGGGACAGACGTCGATGTTTGGCTAAGCGTTTTTTCGGATGACGTGACTGTCATTTTCTTTTTCCTTTCTGGACAGGAGAACGACGATGAGGGTACGTCTTTGGGGCACAAAATATACTGAAGTCCATGGCTCGACATGCGTCCTTTAACCTTATTTTTTCTTTTGAAGCTTGCCCTCTAACATTTTGGCAAAATCATTTACTAACTTATCTATTTGAAAGAAAAATCCTCCCCTTTGGTGGCTTCTCCGTTTTTTTTTTTTTGTTTTTTTTTGACGAGTGTGTCTTTTCTGGGGTGATGTCGTATCTTGGTTAAGAGCTTTTGCGTACGACGTGACTGTCCTTTTCTTTTTCCTTTTTGGACAGGAGTACGACGATGGGGGGGGGGGACATCTTTGGTGCACACAATACACTGACGTCCATGGCTCGACATGCGTCCTTTTATCCTTTTGTTTGTCTGATAAGGTTTGAAAGAATAAATCCTCCCTTTTTGTGACTTCTCTTTGGACGAGTGTGTCTTTTCTGGGAGTGGCGTCGATGCTTGGCTAAGCGTTTATTCGCATGACGTGACTGTCTTTTCCGTTTTCCTTCTCCTTTATGGACAGGAGAACGACCATGGTGACGGTATGCACTTCTATGAGGGGACATCTTTGGGCGTTCAGCAGCACAATAGCACTGATCCCTATCGTTTGCTTCAGGTCTATTTTATACAGGAATGCGTCGCCACTGATTGTCCGCTCGTCGTATCATTTTCATCAAGGCATCACACGTCGTGGAGGTGTTCGCAGCGGACTAAATCGGGACATTTCTTTCTTGGACAAATCCAGTAAACTCTTTAACACACCCGATCTCTCTTGGACTTTGATTTTGGGGGTAGGTACTTTGTGAGCAGCGGGCACTTCCGATAAAGAGGAAGAGGGTGTCACCACTGGAGGAGAAGATTTTGGAGACACAGGTTTCCAATTTTTCATCAAATTAGGAAAGACACGTGTCAAATTGGGTTTGGCAAGCATTACCAGCAACGGAGAAGTGGAAGAACCTGAGGCATGTTGAGATGCAGTCACCGTTGCGGCAGGTCGTGGTTTGCGAATGTAAGGTTGCGTCCTGGCGGCAGTACCACTCTTGCGGGTAGAAGCTGTTTTCTGTGGGCTTTTCCTTTGCTTTTTCTGAGGCTGTGACCTGGTCTTGACACCGTTACTCTTTTTCGTCTTCTTCTGGGTACGTCGGGGAGTGGCTTTTTTCTTGGGGAGGGCTTTGGGAGCATTAGGATCCCATTTTAAGACGGAACGAATGATGACACCTCCTAGAGAACCGCTTCCTCCAGGTTTCAAAATGATTTGCTTTTTGGTTTGAGTATGAACGCGAGGATCGGCCAGTTGCGTCAAGGCTACTTTGTTTCTCTCAACACAAAAAAAAAAAACGTTTGGTTTGATGTGGAATGTGAATGATGCCTTGCAGCAACTGACGTGCTGTCACCGTAAACCATCGTAAGACTTTTTGAGACTGGCTTCTAAGACACTGGCACGTATTTGTGGGTTTTTTTTCGCGACTGATGTCGTACAAGGCACGAATCAATTTAATGGGAAGATGAGACTGAAGGGATGTCATTTTAACACTGTGTGAGACAGAACCAAAGTGACTGAGGTTTTTATAGACTTTTTTGGTTGTTGTTGTTGTTAAATCGATGACGAAGACGTGTACACGACAGGTCCTCCGTCTTGGCACCAGTGGTGTAACAGATGGGTACGAAATCGCAAATACTCGGGAGTGGTGGGTTTTAAATGTACGAGTAAATAGGCTTGTGTGTGGTTTGAGTGGCATCGTCGTACGCATGAGTCAGCCAAGGCGTTCCTAACCTAGTTTGGCTAAGAATTGCACTTGTGATTTATCTCTAGGGCTTTTAAACAACACCACGTAATGAGCATTGAGACTGATGGTGCGATGGGCTTTACTTTGTTGAAACAAATTTTGGGTGATGTAAATGACACTGGCATTACGATGATGCCCTTTGCGCGTAAACCACAGTTTAATTTCTTCTTCGTCTTCTCCTAACATGTTGTCGAAGATGATCAGATGGGTTTGACTAGGGTCAGACACGATCCGGTCGTCTTCGCCAGGAATGCCTTCCACAAAGAAGATGGAATCGCCTTGACTTTCTCGCAGAAGGCTGTACGCCGATTGCCACTGTTTGTAACACCACACAATTCGTTGAAGTGTACGATCGATCAAATGATATTTATTTTCGATCAAACGTTTGACAAATTCGGTTTTGCATGAACCGCTAGGTCTAGCAATGAGCATGTTAAAGGGATGACGAAGATACAAGGCCTCCCAACTGGCACAATCTAAGTGTTCGTCGATGACTTTGAAAGTGGAGGAAGAGGGAGCAGAGACATTAGAGGTAGCGATAGTAGTGTAAGGAATGTTACTTTTGACACGAAGACAGACAAGACAAGAGTTTTTATACTTTTTTCAGGACATGTTTATTGCCATCTTTAATTGTGAACAACACGAAAGACAATAATACGTAAAAGCCAAATGGTTAAGTACATGGATAAAAGACACATAAAAACGATCATAGTGGAATATAAACAAGTCAATGTACAATATTTTTGGTGATCAAGATGTGGTGTCGTAGGGACAGTGTGTAATGTTCTAAGAGTCTCTACACTTCTTGCCACAGTCACACAGGGGTCCTTCTGGAATGGTCTTTCGGGGATGTCGATGACGGTCCTGTCCTGTCCTGAAGGAAGTGGTTCTTCTTCGTCTAGTACTGTCACTAACACAGGTTTAAAAGTTACATTTTTCACTGAAACGTTTTAATTTTTAGGATGACAAATCTTGGGCATAGTGTGCCATTTCTTTTGTCTAAGCCTCGAAACCCCAACTTTTCCAATCACGTACATCTTTCCAGTGAGGGTGTAAGTCACTAGCTACACACACATCATCGTACACATTTTCAGTACCTAAAGTTGACGAATCTTGTTTTCCTGTCGAGGTCGAGAAGTATCGAAATGAAAGCGCAAAGCTTTTAACAGAATCAGTTTTTCGTGTACGTTTAAAGGGACCACTTTCATGTTTTGGTTGGTATGTACTGTTCGTAAAGAGTCCACAAGGAATCGGCCGGTAAACGAAATCCCAGAAAGCAAGTCACTAAGACACACACTACACGTCGACCCCAATTCAATGGTCACAGTTCTCGTAATAGGTGTTGGTAATCCTCCACCGTTTGAATATTGTCACTGATTTTCTTCCATGGAATCTGTTGTATCACAACTGATAAAGATCGTGGCATGGCAGTCCGTTTTTTACCTCTTTTGTCAAAGGTAATAAATGTACTTTTAGCACAGAAGTGGTCGTACTACGTCGACGTATCCAAAATATTTAGTCACTAACTCACATACCACACGTCGCACAGAAGTGTCCTCTTGACCTAAGTTTACACTGTGTAAAATATTTTGGTAATCCTCTAACTCTTCTTCTTGAATTAGGTGTAGAATGGCTAGCCTGTAAGAAGTCGGATGAATAGCAATCAAAGTCATCTGCTCCTCGTGCAGTTGAATAAAGTCTGACCACTGAAGCGCTTTCACATGAATCAATCCTCTTATAGCATTTAGGTACCAGTGGTTCAAACATCGGTGACGTAACGGATGCAATTGTTCTTTGCGTTTCACTTGTAATTTCACCAACTCTCGGTAAATGCGTTCCTTCAGCTCCACAGGCAAACCACGAATGCTCTCTTGTAAAGTATCCATGATCATGTCAGTCAAACACTTCTCCTAGAGCAAAAGTGACGGACGAAGTGAGTAATATCTGACCACTTCCATTCAGGGTAACAGTCAAGAATGGTAATAAAATCTTCTGATGTAAACGGTCTATACATCATGAATAATGTGAAGATCAAAGTCTTGATCCAGAGAAATCTGACTTGTTTGTTGACTTTTGTCAATTTCCTCTTGTGAATTTCTCGACATAAATGTTCCTCAGTCACCAATTGAGATTTCGCTCTGGCAAGTCCCTGCCAAATATCCTTGTAGATCTTCTCTTGCAATTCGTTTGGTAATCTTTGACTATTATTTTTAAAATCGGGTTTAAATACTTCTCTAGGTGTTGTCCAACGTTTGACTCCAAGCCAAGCTGGTTTCTCAAACGACATGGTATGCCACTTCAATGACTAGGTTCGACTAAAGGTAGGTAGTGACAATCCGGAGACCATCGAGCATGTTCCAGGTAAGCGGAATCTTTCTTCTCCCACTCGTGAAGTGACACACCGCAACTGAAGCACTTGACTTTATCCCCTTCACCCAAGTAGATATATCCGGCTCTAGCTAATTCTTCGGGGGTAGGTCTTCCAAGATATTTTGGCCATTTTCCTCGGAAGGTTTGGAATTGACTTTCAAAGTCACAGTATTCAGGCAATCGCACAGGGAACGAATATTCGTTTTTCAAAGGTTCATTTCGATGAGGCTACGGTGAAATCCGCAGCAGTTTGCTCAGTTTTGGATGACATCCGTAGGGTGGTAGACGCATGGTTTCATAATGATGACATTCATCATGAAAACCAGTAAAGTGAAAAGGTGTACGATGACGAGTGGCATCGCTTTCGCATCCGTCAGGTTTGACACGGACAGAATCACTTTCCATGGTATAGTCATAGCAAATTTCCCATGATGTGGTACTGAATCGCTGAGGTCATAGCGTACTGCATCCCAGTCATCGCAAGGCACAGCATCGTACTCGAGTTTATTGTTGGACTTGAGTCTTACGCTTGATTCTTGCTGTGTGAAAGGATTCATCTTTCTCGCTTGGTGTTGGAAGTTACACTGAACTATCGGTCATGGACGTTGTGCCTTTTTATACTAGTCGTCATGAAGTCTCGAATTTGTACATCGTTCCTTTTTATGCCTAGTTTTGGAAGTCTTCCTTGTTTTCTTCTTGGAGATCAATACTACATTCACTATGGTACCGTCATGCCTGAACCGTAGTGCGATGGCTGGAAAGACCATAGAAAGGTAAGGACAATGCGGAGACGATTGAGTATGTTCCAGAATAGCTGAATCTTTATAGATACATCGATCCATACGCAGCCTCAAACCACATCTGAAATACTGTACTTCGTATCCCAATCCAGTCTCAGGTCCCAAGTAGACAAATCCTGTTCTAGCTAAAACATTCGCAGTAGGTAATCCCTTCCTATCCGCGGGCCATTTTTGAAACGTTTACAATCGAATGGCACAATTACAATAGTCAGGCAAGAAGACAGGAAAATGGTATCGTTTGAACTTGGAGTTTTCCGTGGGTCTCTCACTCGATTCTTGATGTGTCGAAGTCATCCCTCTTGTTGGTGGCTATCGTCTTGGAACCATTCTTTTAATACCAGCGTGACCGTACGGTAAGGTGTAGTGGTTGGGAAACCGTACTCGCTTCTGGTACTTGATTTGATAGACTGTTTCAAAGGACCGGCTGACGATTTGGTGTGTGGGTAAACGTACAATCGTGTGCGGTTCGTTGGTGGTCACTTTAAAATTTTGATCCTGTCGAGGCTGCAATTCTTCTTTCAATATGCCAAAGTTCACCACTCGACTGGTGCGATAATTGAGAGTCAATCATTTCACTTTACACTCCGTGTGCACTTCTCTTTGTGGGTGACGGATTTCGTAATTTTTGGGACCGCCACTTGCAAAACTTAGAATGTTTTCGTCGGAATGCTCGTCCGTCCAGGCTCCTAAACGGTCTTCTTCGATGACAGGGTGACAGTGACCCATGCGATTGATGTAGATGCAACTGTCCATGTCAAAATACAGTACACGATATCCTAACTGGTGTAACGCTTCGTACAATTTTAAGCGAGCATAGGCTGTCACGTAAGCTGCAATGATGACATTTCTAAATTCGTCGGCTTCTACAAAGTCCAGTTCTTCTTCGTAATTGACTAAGATCAAGTCCTCACGAACGACGTACACGTGTTTCATGTATTTGGTTTTGTCGTGAATTATCTGGAAGTAGCGGGAAGGTTATGTCAAATATTCCGTCTTGGTTAAACACGGTCGTTGTGCCATTTTACCCCACAAGCAATTTAACATCACTTTGGCAAACTATCGCCTTCCTTCGTTTTTCTCCACGTGTTCAAAAGTGATGCCTTCCTGCTCCCAGTATTTCTCTTTGAATTTCTTTTGGTCTTCGGAAGCGTGACACCAGGAAGGATAGCCGCTGGCTTCTTGTTTCAGTTTCAAAAAGGCATCCACGTAATCTGCGAAAATGCCTTTCTGAGTCTCGTCGCCCTTGTGGTATTTTTCTGTCTTGGGAAAGTGGTAAATTTCGTACACTTCTAACAGTTGGTATCCAAAGTCCAGAGCTTTGAACAATTCCAATCTGACCCACGCTCCTGTCAAGGCGCGTTCTTCCTGAGTGTGCTGACAAGGTCGGTCTTGGTTGCACGTTTCGGCACAAGTACGACCCAAGGGAAACATCAGTTTTCCTTGGCAATAATGTGCTAAAACGGGATGGTACAAGTTCGTGGGAGGCACGACTTTGCATTTGATCAATTCTTCGTATTGTTGAATCTTGTCCAGGTCAATGTGTTCCGTCAGCAATTGCGGATGCCCTGCGGAAAAGTGACAATATTTGCACACGTAAGGATACAGCGAACACACGTCCAAGTATTTGATTTCTTCTCCTTTCTCCTCGTCGGCTTGGTACAGCAAACAGGTGGCATTCGTCCGTTCTCCGTACAAGCTGTCCCGCGGGTTCAGTGGGTCCACCAGCTTGTAACTTTCCAAGATGCATTTAAACTCGGGATCGGTTTTCAATCGGTGATCGTGCTCGTGTTCCCACATTTCCACCACTTGGTATCCTTGCTGTTCTAACTTCAATGGCCGCTGACAAGTGGCCTGGTAAAAGTCTTCCATAGTCCGTTGTAAAAACTGATTGTTAGTGCCACGTTGAGGGTAACAGATGGGACATCCGTGAAATAAGCACCCGTTAAACTCGTACACGATCTTAGGGTTTTCTAAGTCCCAGCCATCCACCAAATACGTTCCAATGGTCTTTTCGCCTTCTCCGTTGCGAGCATGTTGGATCCATTTGTCTTCCTTGTCGCACAAATAATGTAACCATTGTAGGGCTTTGACCGAGTATTGACGTTTGACAAAGTTCGTCGTTTGAGGACTTATAACAGCTAGGGTGTTTTCGGGCATGAATCGTTGGCGGTACACTAAGGAACACGCTTTGGCAATGGTGCAGGCTTCTTTCAAAGGGTCGATCCCTCAGTGCTCCATGAACAGTTCTCGAAATTTTCCACAGCAACGACGTAAAATGTCCATGTCGGAACGACAATACTTTATCATTTCTTCCTGAAAGTCGAAGGGGTCCGAGGCGTGAGTCTAGTACCAAGCGTAGAAAGCTTCTCGTTGTTCTGCACGCATGTTGTCGGGGTCGTAGTAGTGAGCCTCAGGCACATGGGGTAGAACGGCGTGTTGACTGGCTTCGGTATTGAAAAAGTGCGGAAAAATAGCCTTTGACCATTTCTGTCATTCCAAACGTTTTAGGCATTCGGCTCAAAGGCATGGCCAAGTAACTCATCGAATCTTTAAACTGCACTTGACCCACTTGCATGCAAAACATTTTGGCTCCGTTCAAAGTCACTTTAGGTGGTTCGGTACTTTGTTCCGTATAGTATCTGAGAAGAAACTCTCCATCGTATCCAGAGAAATTGTGAGCCATCACCGTGGCATAGCGATGATAATCTCCGTAACGTTCGATGTCCTCTTGGCTCCACGTCTCGTCGATAGGGTCGAAGATGCATTGGGCGAAATCGGTCAGCGTGTTCGGTCCACGAAAGATTTTTTCACGTCCTCCAGGAATCTTGCTGCAGTGAGGGCAATGGCTAAAGATAGGCACTTGGATGCACTTCTCGCACTCTCGATGAGCCACGCAGAAATTAGGAATGTGAATGCCAGTCTCTTGCATGCATTCGAACTCGAAAAAGATGAAATTCCCTTTCTTCTTCTGTTGATGTTCTTCCTCTTCATCTTTGGAATGGTATTTTTGAATGTAGCATTTGTGTTCCAAGTCCACTATTTGGTGACAAATGTGACATCGATTCTTTTCTGAACATACGTGCGCCTTGGTGTTATTGGTACGTATCACTTGTCCACAAGTTGGGTACAATCTCAGGAGTTGACAAGTACATTTCTGCTGTGAACCTTGCGTCTTTAGATGTTGTTGGTAACAGGTAGGGCTGACAAACGTGCGCTGACAAGCTGGGCAATGCACTTGTTCTTGTCCTTCGTCCAGACAGGGTTTAGAGGCCAAACATCCCTCACATTTCGATCCACAATGCTTGTGTTGCTCTCGATTGTTATAGCCATGGTCACATTTCTCACTGTAATAACCGTATCCTAGGAATCCGGTGATACTGGTAATTGCATCCAAATGTTCATCGTGATGATAGACGTGAATGTATTTTCCGTCTTGAAATATTTGCCTCGAAACAACAGAGGTCTGCGCACTTCTTGAGGGTGTACTTTCAAGGTGTAGCGTGGAGCCAAGACTTCTTGCAATTTTTGCATTTCAGGAATGCCACAGGATGTGTCTTTGGACACGTCAGCTTGTTGCAACAGGAGTTCTGCTTGTCTTCTTTGTTTGGCTCGGTCCGACTTTTTAATTATTCGCCAAGCTCTTTTCCATTCTGCCGTGTCGTTCTTGTCGGCATACGTTCGTCCCACCACGATGTCACGGGCTAAACACATCTTGTCTTGAGGATTGTTAATTTGAACGATGCTGCGCTTGATGCTGCGAGGGTCGTCCACCAATAATACCTTTTTGCGCTGTGCGGTCCCTTGGGGAGGAGAAACGTGGGTCATGAACAGTGTCGTTTTCAGTCGGTAATGTGAAACTTGTCGTTGGATTGTTGCACGTGTTGAATCTTGTCGATGACTTTTGGAAGGTGTCAATTCAGCGGGGCTGCTAAATTCGATCCAAGCGGTTGTCTTCTTTGGCTTCACATTGCTGTTTCAGTGTGGTGAACAAAGAATCCCACACATCGGTGATGAACCCCTCTGCTTTCTTCAACGGTACGTCGGACTTGAAATTGTTAAACTTCACCGTGTACGTGTAGGCCGTGGTTCTATATTTTCTGGAGGAGCGTTTGTCCGTCCCACGAATGTGGTAGTACTTTTCAGGGTTTAGTGGTGATGGTGGACTTTGACTTAGTGTAGACTCTCTGGGCCTGGATTCTGGTTTACTCATGTCATCTTCAAAATCACTGGCATGAATTTAAGCCAACACTTCAGATACTGTGCGAGGCGATAAGTCACGTTTCTGCCTCTTACTTTCTTCTCCTTTCTTTACGAAATGATGCGGTCGTTTCATCTTGACTGCAAAAAAGTCAAATGACTACATTTTAAACGCCATGGACACCTTTATATCCATGTCAGACCAGTGTATATATAAAGGGCTAGTGCCTTCTCTCTCAGTATTCATTTCACTCTCAATCCGAACAGCACGATGGAAGAGCACACACAGATCGAACTTCTGATCAGAGCTTTGCGAGGTGCCATAAGAAAGTTTTCTTCAGACAAGTCGACGGGCTACTCCCCCTCCTTTCGATATAAAAGTCAAGATACGTGCTATATCTGTCAGAAGAAAGAGCTTTGGGCTGAAGAATGTCCAGACCGTCAAAAAAGCAAGACCAGTATCAAAAGAGACAAAAGTCAAGATACCTGTTATCATTGTCAAGAGAAAGGACATTGGTCTTCAGATTGCCCTAAGAAACAAAAGGAGCAGGAGGAGGAAGAAGAAGAGGTGCCCTCGGCAAAGGAAGAACCCAGACACGTCCAGAGAGAGAAGAAAGAGAAGAAAAGAAGACGAGATAAAAGTCAGGAAGAAGAGGAGGAAAAACCTGTCAAAGTGAAGAAAAAAAGAAAACAGAGAGAGCGAACAAACAAACAAAAAAAAAGACACAGAAGAAGTCTATGAACCTTTTTAAAGTGCTGTGTTGTGAATTGGATTGTAAAATGTGTACCAGAATAGACCAGACAGAAAAAACGTAAGTGTCTCCTAGTTTTGATTTTTTAGACTGATAAAGGGCCTACACTCACGCACTCACACACGTACATCATGAGATTAAAAAGGGATTTTGAGTTTTAACTGATTTTGGCAAAATGAATAATAACTCTTTTCTAAAGAAATGGATGGCCCTGAAAAGGACCGTTGGGACCGTTCAGCCAGGAACGAGAAGCAATCAGCTTCAACTGCCTTAAGCCTTTGCCATGGCCAAGGCCAACTTCTGAACCTGCTCCCGTCGATGATTGGGTAGAAATCACTTGGGGGGGGGGTACCTCCGGCGTACTACTACTACTAATAATAATAATAGTAATAATAATAATAATAATGAGGACTTTGTATAGCGCCTAATCTTTAGAAGTTCTAAGCGCTTTACAACATTTGACAACACTTAAAAAACTTATATAATGATATGATTACAAAAATAAAAACAAACACCACGAAATTAGAAGCAGAAAACATGCTGTAAATATTTAAGGTAAGGATACATTATTAGGTCTTTAAGTCCGTTCTTGCAGTTGAAATAGGTGCGTTTTAAGAGCTCTCTTGAATGAGATCACTGTGTCTTTGTGTCTAAGTGCAGTGGGCAATTCGTTACACGTTGCTGGGCCCTGGTATGCAAAAGAGCGTTGTCCATATGATGTCATTTTCATAGTGGGAATAATAAGAATACGAGTGTCAGAAGAGGAGCGTAAGCATCTTGCAGGTGTATACACATGGGTGAGGTCAGATAGGTATGTTGGACTGGAGCCCGTCATTGAAACGTAGCACAGAGAACAAATTTTGTGTTTAATTCTGGATCGTATGGATAGCCAGTGTAGGGTACAGAGCAGGGGAGAGGCGTGCTCTGATCGTGGTACTCTAAGGATGATCCGAGAAGCTGTGTTTTGAACTTTTGAAGTTTCTGGAGTAGATATTGAGATGAACCAGACAGAATTGAGTTACAATAGTCCAGTCTTGAAAGTACTAAGGAACACACAAGTGTTTTAGTGGCATCAACTGAAAGATACTTGCGAATGGAGCTGATGCGTCTCAGCTCAAGATATGCAGCCTTGCATATGTTCATGACATGTTGGTGCAATGAGAGAGTACTGTCAAGAGTAACACCGAGGTTTCGTACTGACTGTGTGAATTTAATGTTGGTGTTGCTGATATTTATTGTCTGAGGTAAAGGATGTGAATGAGAAAGTCTTTGCGTTGTAATCAGGATGGCTTCAGTTTTATCATCATTCATCTGCAGCTTGTTACATGTCATCCATGATTTCACATCGGAAATGCACCTCTCTACGCCTTGGATGGTAGCTTCAACTTCAGCTGGATGGCTAGATTTGTATATTTGGGTGTCATCAGCATACAGTTGGTGAGATACTGGATGATGATCTATAACACTTGAGAGTGGCTGAGTGTATAGAATGAAGAGAACAGGTCCAAGAACAGACCCCTGTGGAACACCACAGCATAGGTCAACTGGGCTGGAGTGTTTTCCATTTGCGGACACAATTTGTGTCCTGTTGACCAAGTAGGACTTGAACCATAGTAAGGCCGTATCATGAATGCCAAATACATGCTGGAGACGGTGAAGTAATATATCATGGTCTATAGTGTCAAATGCTGTAGACAAGTCAAGGAGAGTGAGGACTGTAATCTTTCCGCTATCCAAAGCAGAGAGAAGGTCATTGACTACTTTCAGAAGAGTAGTTTCAGTACTGTGGCAAGGGCGATATGCAGATTGTACATTGCTAAAAAGACTGTTTGAATTCAGATGAGATACAAGTTGGGATAGAACAACTTTTTCTAAGATTTTTGACATGAATGGGAGATTAGAAACTGGGCGGTAGTTCTTTAAATCATTATGGTCGAGTGTTGGTTTCTTCAGCAGAGGCTTTACAATGGCAGTTTTGTAAAATGATGGGAATTCCCCAGATGAGAGAAAGGTATTAATAACATCAGTTAGTGAAGGCAATATTGGATCCAAGCACTCTAGCAGCAGTGACGTCGGAATCGGATCAAGTTCACATGACTTTGGTGCACTCTTCATCACGTACTAAATCCATAGAGACAGGGTTGGACTGTTTGGCTCGGGAAGGTCTTTTTCTCTTGGGTCGTAATAAAGATGTCTGATGCATTTGTTTCAAACTTCTTAACTCTGCCAAAATGTCCAAAAGTACCGTTACCGTTTGACTTTCACTGTTCTCCTTTTCTCCTAGACCTTGTTTCTTCTCTGCTTTTTCTTCTTCTTCTTCCTGTCGTTTCCTTCTTGCTTCTTCTTCTTATCGCTGTTGCTGTTTAAGGGGAAAAGCTTGTTCTGCTTCTTTCAGCTGTTGTAAAAATTTCTCCAATTCTTCTTTCTGTCTCTGTTTAAAATCCTCGATGTGGTAAAGAAGGAGAAGGTGGAGAAGGTGCTGGTACCGGAACAAATTCTTGCGAAGAGAGAAAATCTACTAAATCCCAATTGAAATCGACCTCTTCTGGAAGTAGCCTTGTGTTGACTTTAATAGCCGCTGCTATGACATCGCTTGTCGTCTCCACGGCCGGTGCACGCCAATTCATTGTCTTCTTTGTTTCCGTCATGTTTCAAAAAACAATGTCGCATCGATTCACTGCGCACAGAGGCTAGCGCACCTATATAGGGAATGTGACGTCACAGGTAGCTCTCTTCGGATTGGAAGACAGACTCCACGAAGTGACTGAATTTTGTAACGCGTGTTGGGATTGGTGAACAATCTCAATCCGTTTCGATCCGGTCTTCCACTGTAAAATAAACGCGGTTTACTTCATTCCCTTCACCTGTTCTCGTCACAAGATGTGGATAAACGTTGAATCCTCTACTCTCGTATCGTCGATGCTGTTCCGTACGGACTTACCCATGTATGTTAAATCATCATGGACCATCATCCGGATCACCGATACGACTGTTTGGAAAAGAAGATGCTATGTGGTGAGACAGGGCTGTCTGAAGCGAGCCCTCATCTACGGTCCAGAGGTCAGACAAAGTTTGAGAAAAGAAGAAGATCAGTGAGTTGCCCTCTATGTTAACGAGCTGGTGTTAACATAAAAACCAACGGCCCTTTTCAGGGCCACTTCATATGCCTCGAAAAGATTTACACTTTCTTGCCTATATGTTATATATGTGTTATATATGTTTCTGTCTCTATTGTATTTGTCCCTACCTAGAGTAGCCGCGCGTATTCAGGTCAGCCACTTGTAACATTGTTGCCAGTACCGTGACGTCACCCTACCTGTTCCATTCCTATTGTCTCTATATAGTCCCAATATTTTTTTGTCTCTACAGTGTCCCAGGGTTTTGATTTTGTCTCCATAGAGTCCCGGGGTGGGTGGGTCTGTAATGTATTTTCCCATTGTCTCCCAATCGTCCCCCTTCACTACTCTTGTGTTCGCTTAAAGTGTAAAAGCAGGAGAAGAAACCCAGGAAATCTACTATCACATACCTTATATACCATCCAACATCCCATTCTACGCTCTATCCAAGGCGCTTTGTGTTAGCTTAGAATAGAGAAGGAGAAGAAATCCCTCAAACCTACTATCACATACCTTATATACCATCCTGTGTTAGCTTGTGAAATCTCAAAACATACTCTCCCTCACATTACAAAATATACTATCCATCACACCATCTATACCATTCAACATCCCAATGCCATCCAACACCCTTTACACATACTATCCCAAAACGCCCTGTGTTAGTTTAGAGTGTAAGATACTATCCTTTACATCACAAAAATACTATCCATTACACTATCTATACCATCCAATGTACCTCTCTCTCTCTCTCTCTCTCTCTCTCTCTCTCTCTCTCTCTCTCTCTCTCTCTCTCTCTCTCTCACACACACACACACACACACACGCACACACGAACACGCACTATTCAAAACTCCCCTACCCATCATTTTATGGTGTCAGTGTCTGCGTGTGTGAGTATTTATCTAACGTTTAAAATATCAAGATACGTCAGTAATGGATGAACAGACTGACACATTTCCCCCCTTGCATGCCTAGAGCGCGTACGTGAAGGAAAACATCCCTTTCATTTCAATTCTGACTAAAACATGAGGGAGGTGAAAGAGCAAATGTTCATAGTGTCAATAAAAACAAAACACACCATCTATATTATAAAAAATCAAAACCAAGAGACACTGACTTTTTCATTCTTTTATATTCTCTCTTTTTAAAAGTTACAATTAAATTTCACAACACATCACTAAAAGTCCATTCGCTCTCTTTCCATTTTTTAAAATATTTCTTCAAAGCCACAGATTTTTCTTCATCTTCACTTTCTTCTTCTTTATGAACCCCTATCTTCTTTCTCCTCTTATTTCTTCTCTTATTTCTTAGGACACTCTGGAGCCCAATGTCCTTTCTCCTGACAACGATAACAGGTATCTTGATTTTTGTCTCTCTTTCTTGGACGAAGCGGGCATGTTGGAAACAAATGCCCATATACCTTACAGTTATAGCAAACTTCATCTGCACTTATAAACTTTCGTATGACTCACATCAAATCGTCGACTACAAGGGTAAGTTTTGTTGGCACTTTTGCCTGTGAATTATGCTTTCGTATGACAATCTTTGACGAGCAGGTCGATATGTGTTGACTCTTCCGGCTTCTTAACTGTTTGAGAACTGAGTGAATACTCTAAGACACTAACCCTATGTAGGGATCTGCTAGGTGAGAAACCTACTCAAACGAAATTTTTGCAATCAAGATGAAACGGTTCCGGTGAGACACTATAAGAAATTAAAAAACAAAATCGTTCCGTATCGTCACACACACACACACACACACACACACACACACACGAGCTGAAGTGTTAGCTCAAATCCATGCGAGCGATTTCAAAGACATGGGCGAGTCTGAATCAATGTCCTAAATTCCAGTCACAAAACCAAGAGAGTCCTGATTCAGTCCAAAAGAATTTCGTTCGGCCCCTAAGATTATTGTCACATTAGAGATACGCAAAAACTCACTTTCAGAAAATATGAAATGAAGGCTTACACTTACACCCTGAAATATATAGAGTTCAAGTAGTGTGCAAAACGGTTACACTTTTCCAAGTAGAAAGCGACAATAGCAATGTGAGTCACACAATACTTTTCAAAATGCGTTGGTAGAAGTTTGTGCTAGCGATCTTGAAGATGATATGATTGTTTCATATCCCACACCATCTGCATCCACTACAGAGAGAGATTGAGAGCTTGACAGAGAAAACAAAACAGTGGTAAATCTGATAGAATGACAGAACAAACAAGACCAGCGAAGAAGTAAATTAGTGTGCTACCTCATGAAGATTATTTTTTACAATCTAGTCGCCCAAAGTGATTTCCAGAAAAATGATATAGACCTACACGGAGAAATGAAACGGTTTAAGTCAATGGTTACTATGTTTTGTATGTAATATTCATATTAAATTTTGATAGAAATGAAAGCTAACACACATGCAAACACGCACACACGCTCGCACACACGTGTTGCTGCATTGGGTGACAGTAGAACGGGGACTAGTGGTTTGAGAGATGGACAGACAGAATTAACGTTACACTGCAAAGGAAAGAAAGAATGGAAAAAGACGGAAATGTAGGACACCATTTTTTGGTTCTGTTATTTTTTAAGGTATTATAGGATAATGATATGAAGACAACGATATATTCTATGTGAGAAATGTTCGTAAACAATTGTTTTCATTCTACCATAACATTTGTTGGCTATCACAATTTAGATGTCATGTTTGGCAATACACACTGCAAACAATGTGGCAAAGTTTCCAACAAAACTACGGACATCACCAGAACAAAGTCTGGTTCTACTGCACTCCTAAGCAACGTAGAAAAAAACCAGTTGTTGTTTGTTGTAGGGTTTAACGCCATTTTCAGCACAAAATAGGCTATACGTGGCGGCCAGTATAATTGGTGGAGGAAGAACCCTGGAAAACCCCGGGTAGAACCACCGACCCACGAGAAGCTACTGGCAAGCTTTCTCAAGTACCCACGTTAGCCGAGCCTGAGACTCCAACCCACGCAGACAGAGATGAGCACTTTAGACCACTCGGCCACTCGGGGCCTCTTAGAAAGAAAAAAACACAGGTCAAGCATCATTACATTTTTCTGAAGGCATGTTTTGGTTTTAGAATGAGAGTTTACCATAGGCAGGGTCATAGAGTGCATTGACACTTAAATTATTCATTGGAATTACAATGGACTCATTGATGCTTTGGGCTAAAGCACTACGTTGGGATTAGTGAGAAATCATTCAAAGACATTCTGGATTTTATCATTGTGGTACATCAGGACATCTGAGACTGTTGGTATTGGTTTAGAACATTCTGTACTTTTGGACTTGTCATAGAACAGTTGGGATTATTTGGGATTTTAATCACAATACTGTAAGTGTCTTTTGAATTTTCACTTGGTATTCTAGGGAAATAAATCATTTGTTTATTTCAATAAACGTGTTGGTTTTGCTTCTTTCTGTTACAAAGTTTAAGACCATAGAGTCATAAACATGTATGTTTAATTTATATTGTGTGCCTAACTGCTGTCATTGATTGTATGTTGCAAAAATGATGTTTATACAGCTAACTTTTGTCCATGATTGTAAGTTGTAAGTAAACTGTTTACGTAGCCTTTTAATTCAAGGCCATTTTTGTTACAGTTCAACTAGGTTTCTCTGTTGGAGTGCTTCATATTCTGTTACGACGTATGTCAAGTGAAAATATATACAAATAGGGATTTGATACTCAAATTTATTCCTGTTCCATGACAGTCTGTGGGAATCCATGATAAGTTTGTAGTTGTGTTGTTGACATCAGATATAATTCTAGAAGAAAAGTTTTATTTAAGACATTCCTTGCAATTACTAAAGTGCTCATTGACGTTTGACTAATACATTACTTTGAACATTTGTGAACTCATTCAAAGACATTTTGGATTGCATCATTGTGTTATATCAGGACATTCAAGACTATTGGCATGCATTAGGAACATTCTATACTTTTGGATTTGTGATGGGACATTTAGGATTATTTCAAATTTAATTCACACCACTGTAAGTGTCTCTTTAACTTTCACTTTGTATTGTAGGGAAATTAATAACTTGTTTTATTTTTTTACTTACAATGTTCGTTTCATTTCCTTCTGTTACATATTTAATACCTGGAAAATAAGGTCTTCTCTGCCGCCCAAAGTCAGATATATTTACGATTTTGACTGTAGTTGTACTGATATAAGATTCTAGAGCATTTAAAAGTATTTTACTTTTATTACTTACTGCATACCGTTGCAACTTAAATTCGTTAAAATAAGCCCGTATATAATACAGTTAGTTGCAACACAGCGTTCCTTTCAACCGTTGCATATTGTCCTATTACACTGTATAAGGCTAACATGTTGGTTCAGCTTTGTCTACCATGAAATTCAAGGCCGGCCCTGGGCCGATTGGACCGATTTGGCCCAATCGGGCCCCGCGCGTTAGTAATTTATAAAAAAATATATCGATAGAGAGAAAGTAATTTTAAAGCAATGGAACAAAATTTTAACTTCAATATCATATAACTTATTAAGTTTATTTCCAAATGCCATACTTACAGGGGGCCCCGCGCGTTGGGAGCATGGGGGCCCGCCGAAATGATCCCGCCAAATCGATCCAATAGGCTTGTTTATCATACCTTACCTGCAAAACACTCAATCATGTCCTCTCCTTTCAAGTCTTCCAGTATGTAAACAACCTAAAAGTACTTTGTTGATGTCAAAATATTTTCTTTGTAAAGTTAGGAAGTTATTCCTTTTCAAAAATTCCCTGTAGTTTCACATTCTAACTGCTTCACCAATTATACATTTTGGTGATCTAAATGTTTCACGTTGTTTTTTGGTTTAATCAACAAGCCAGTTAGACAACCCTCTAAAGCAAGTACTTTTATTTTGAGAAGTTTACAACGTTCTTCAAACCTTTCAAACATATGAATGATTTCGAGATATGTCAAATTTTGCCATTCCCTAACGTTCACTCTGCTACAGCTGCTACGTATACTGAGTCAAAATGAGTCGGTTTAAAGTTGACTTACTCCTCCACAAATTCTTTATCTTATTTTGGTCGAATCGCTTTATATTGACCATGTAAAACTAACGAGATCTTCGAGTGTATTGTAAATTTAGCCGACTAAATATTGCTATGTGCCGACATCATATACATAGTTTATTTACACGGCACTGATGTCACCCTCTTGTTATCGGAGTTGATGCTACTTATCTCGATGGTACCATCATTTAGATAATCTGTATATCTGTATCGTTTCTGAAATATCAGAGTACATCGTTTCAGATCAAGAAATTAAGACTTTTATTCTCTTGAATTTTATCCTTCAACATAACCAGCTTTGATCGCACACTTATCCCATCCAAACTTACAAACGAATAGGCATTATTATTATATATCAGGATTAATGGTTTCATGCTAAACTTGTGATACTTACATCACATCTCTGAAATTGACAGTGTTGCTTTGCGTCATTATTTATAATGTCTAAAAATAAATATTTTGTGTGTTTCTAATGGGGGTTCGAATTAAAACAGGATTTATTTATTTTCCTTAACTTGGCCACATTTCCCTTAACGCTGAAGAGAATAATACCTTTTCTGAAAAGGGGATCAGTCAAACCTCAGGAGACACCTCTGAATATACCATTTTTTAATTTTAGAGTATTCATGTCATTTTATGATCGTGTTAATGTGAAAATATTATCCTGCGTCAGTGCACTAGTAAATGTTGATGTTTTGTTTTAGTGTGAAAATATTACACTGCGTTATTCCGCTAGCATCTTCGCTAGCCAAGGTTCCGATATGTGAACCCTATCTACACATTAACGGATCGAGCAGATATTTCTGTGAATTTCATTGAATGAGGCGGCAAGCCACAGCATTCAATCAAAATTTAG
Source organism: Megalonaias nervosa (assembly GCA_016617855.1). Lineage (NCBI taxonomy): Eukaryota > Metazoa > Mollusca > Bivalvia > Unionida > Unionidae > Megalonaias > Megalonaias nervosa. Next base: position 16,941 of record JAECUM010007707.1, on the reverse strand, counting down.
TTGTTCAAATTTGAACACTGTTCCTACATGATCGAGACAAGGGGAGCACATAACTTGAATGGACTCATAAATAAGCAAATACACTTGTAATGGCTTCTCTCCGGTAGGTAGTCATAATTTCGATGTTAAACTCAACAAAGTATCCTGTTGAAGTCAATTGTCTCCACAATTTTCGGCCGATATACAAATGCGCTTTTGGTTAGCTGGCATAATATAATAAGGAAAACAACTCATGAAATCCAATCGATGTCGCCAAGACAAATTGCTAACATATCTGCTCTATCCGCCAAGGTGTAGATAGGATTAACATATCGGAACTTAAGCTAAAGCAGATGATGCGCTAGTAAATACTGATGTTTTATTTTTTTACTTTCAAAATATTTTTTACTTTCAAAATATTATTCTGCGTTAGTGCGCTAGCAATTACTGATGTTTTATTTTAGTGTGAACGTAATATATTGTTACAAGCCAAAGGTTTATGCTTGACCGAGCGGTGTCAAACCCTGGCGCGATTCCCGCTAGAAGCCATTAGCTTACCCCAAATTTCCAAAGACTTCTATACAACTTCAGTTGTAAATTAGAAAGCCCGACGTGTCCATTCTTTGCATAAATTTTACTCTAATCACTGCAAGACCACAGATCTCCCAACTTGCCAACCATCTATCAACCGCACATCTGCATAGTTTCCTTCATCAGCTTTCTGTACCTTCAGCAGTTCACGCCGTAGAAACTCTTGTTCGTCCGTCGAGTCGACGAAGACCACTCTAGTCATCCGTGGGTTGAAGGGGCTGATTCTATTCTCTGCATGCGCAGGTGGCTGATGAGGCCAATCCTTGCACGGAAGGTTCGGTTGCAGAAGGGACAAGGGATGAGTGGAACATCTCCAGGAGGGTTGCTGGCACGTGCTTTTCTGGCTTGCCTCTTCAGCTCTGCAGCTGCTGTCCTGCTAGATTCGCACAACTTGGAGCCTTTGTGCACGTAGGAACGCCAAGTGACTCGATCGCTGGCTGTTTGCTCACATGAATCAGGATTTATGTTGAATGCTTTCAATGCAGCTTTAAGATTGTCTTTGAAGCGTTTCTTCTGACCTCCGTGCGATCCCTGTCCTTGCTGTAGCTCACCATAGAAGAGTCTGTTAGGCAGCCGGTGGTCTGGCATGCGTACAACATGTCCCGCCCAGCGTAGCTGGGACTGCATCAGGATGATGTGGATGCTGGGAAGACCTGCTTGGGCGAGTACCTCGGTGTCTGGAACCTTGTCCTGCCACTTGATGTTGATGATTTTCCTGAGACTTGTGGTGTGAAAGTGGTTCAGCTTCCTGGCATGGCGTTGATACACCGTCCACGTTTCGCATGCGTAAAGTAGTGTGGGGAGCACAACTGCCCTGTAGACCTTTAGTTTGGTCGTGATGCTGATGCCTCTTCTATTCCAGACGTTGGCATACAGTCTGCCAAAGGTTGCGCTGGCTCTGGCAATGCGGAGGTGCACCTCGTCGTCAATGGTGACGCTCTGTGATAGTGTGCTGACAAGGTAGGTGAAGTAGTTCACTACATTGAGTTTTTGGCTGTTGACGGTGATGTTGGGCTCAACATAGGGCTTTCCCGGGGCCGGCTGATGCAGTACTTCAGTCTTCTTAGTACTGATGGTGAGATCAAAGCTTGTGCAGGAGCTGGAGAACTTGTCAACGCTGCGTTGCAGGTCGGCTTCTGAGCCAGCATTGAGGGCGCAGTCATCAGCAAATAAGAACTCCCTGACGGTGTCTGTCATAACCTTGGTTTTCGCTTAAAGCCTCCTGGGGTTGAACAGTTTTCTATCTGTAAGGTACCTGATGCCGACTCCAACATCGTCTCTGAAAGCATTAGTCAGCATGGCGGAGAACAATACACTGAACAGTGTCGGTGCCAGAACACAACCCTGCTTGATGCCATTGATTACTGGGAATGGTTCAGATGTCTCTCCATTTTCCTGGACTCGTGCCTGGATGGCGTCGTGGAAATGCTGCACCATGGACATAAATTTTTTCGGACACCCATACTTGGCCGTTACCTTCCACAATCCTTCTCTGCTGACAGTATCAAAGGCCTTTGTCAAATCGATGTAGATGGAGAAAAGGTCGGCGTTATGCTCTTGACATTTCTCTTGTAGCTGCCTTGCAGCAAACACCATGTCGATAGTCCCACGTTCTTTCCGGAATCCACACTGGCTTTCTGGCAGGAGTCCCTGGTCAAGGTGCGTAGTGAGGCGGTTCAGTAGGATTCTGGCGAGTATCTTTCCTGCGATTGAGAGCAAGGATATACCCCGGTGGTTGTCGCAGGCCTGTCGGTTTCCTTTGCGCTTGTACAGGTGGATTATGGAAGCATCTTTGAATTCCTGGGGGGATTGTCTCTTGCTGCCACATCAGTAAAAACAGTTCGTGGAGCCTTTCTATCAGGGCTGTGCCCCCTTCCTTGTAGACTTCTGCTGGGATGGATTCTGAGCCAGGAGCTTTGCCACTGGAGAGCAGATGTATCGTTTTCTGTGTCTCAAGCAAGGTTGGAGGGTCATCCAGTGCTTCGTTGATGGGTAATTGGGGGAGACGGCTGATGGTTTCATCGTTGATGGGTGAAGGGCGATTCAGGACGCTGTCAAAGTGTTCGGCCCATCGTTCAAGAATCTTCTCTTTGTCAGTAATTAGTGTGTTCCCATCTGCGCTGAGAAGGGGTGATGATCCAGAGGATGTAGGTCCATACACTTCTTTCAGGGCATTGTAGAAGTTCTTCATGTCATGCCTGTCTGCGTAGCACTGGATCTCATCAGCTTTGTTGCTCAGCCATGTGTCTCGCATCTGACGGAGTTTCTGCTGTACAGTTCTGCGTATATTGTTGTAGAAACTCTACAACTATCTCCTAACACTGGGAACTATTTTAACTACGCCACCTTAGGCCAGTCAATGCATGGTTTTAAGGCACATTACGCCAGTACAACTGCATCACATTTGCCACCATGGCGACATAAACGGTATCTGCCGAGTACCTTCTTGTTTATTTCATTGTGTAATTTACCGGTTTCCTACCGTAAATACTGCCACTGCAGTCACAACACCATAGTACACCACTAGATTTTAATAGGGACTATATTATTCAGGGACAGTCATGCGGTTTGGGTCTGAATTCACTACTAACTGACCATGGCATCATGGAAACTAACACTTCTCTCCGTGACGTTCGCTCCTAGTAATTGGCTAATTGTTTCGGGCTAAGGAATATTTCCATTGCACCGAATTCCAATAATCAAACAAGTAATCACACAAATCTAAGAATTGCTTAAACGGAGCGCTATAACCAAATGCGCATACTCAAGAATTTGTTACAATATTGTACTTGAATGTTCGATATTTCACCACTTAAATGAACTGGGTCATAACCATTACAGCTACTGAAGCTCTCTCTCTCTCTCTCTCTCTCTCTCTCTCTCTCTCTCTCTCTCTCTTCGAAAATCCTGTTTCGAAATTCCTGTTTCTATGTGCTACTTACAAGAATGAAGCCACACAAAAGCGTAAGCGTATAGAGAGGGCGGCTGTAAAGGACATATTACAAAGTTGGAAGGGCGGACTGTTAGGGATATAGTAAAAAGGAAGGGAGACGGGCGGACTGTAAGGACATAGTAAACCGTTGTGTGGAGAGGCGGACTGTAAGGAACGTAGTAAAAAAAAGTAACGGGAGGGACGGGGTGCGAAGGACAAGGTATAAAACTAAGGGTGAAGAACTGACTGTAAAGGACATAGTAAAAAGAGGAGGGGGAGGGGCGGACTGTAATGGGACATAGTAAAAAGTAAGATGAGTTTCACTGGTTAATAATTTTTATATTGTATATCAGCTAACATTTTTATTTTAGAGCTACATCTGCCTTTGATGCACCTAAAATGTTAGGTGGAGTGGCGGACTGAAACGGATCGAGTCAAAAGGTAAGTGGGAGGGCGAACTGTAAGGGACATAATAAAAAGTAATGGTGAGAGAGGAGTGTAACGGACATAGTAAAAAGTAAGGGGGGGGGGAAACAGACTGTTAGGGACATAATAAAGTAAAAAGTAAGGAGAAGAGATGGACTGTTAGGGATATAATAAAGTAAAAAGTAAGGAGGAGAGACGGATTGTTAGGGACATAGTAAAAGTAAAAAGTAAGGGGGAGAGACGGACTGTAAGGGACACAGTAAAAAGGAAAATAAGTTCCATTGGAGAATAATTTTATTGTATATCAGCTAACCTTTTATTTTAGAGCTGCATTTGCCATTCATTCAACTTCTATTACTATTTTATTCATTCTCAAATCATGTATTCTATGTACAATCCAAGTTTTACTCTTTCTTATTTATCGCATTTATCATTGATTCATAACTATTTTCTTTCTTAATACCGTATTTTTCATTGATTCATAAATAATTTCTTTCTTAATACCGCATTACTCATCGATTCATAAATAATTTCTTTCTTAATACCGTATTTCTCATTGATTCATACATTTTCTTAGTAGGATGAATTATTTCATTTTGTTTGCACTTACGGGTGAAAAAGATCATGACTAAAAGAAATTTGTGTATGATTTATATTGCTTGTTTTAATTCATTACTGAGTATAATTTTTTAGCAAATCCTCTCTCCAAACACGATACAATACATAATACAAACAATACTGTCTGTAGGGAGCGCTACTGCTTTTCGAAAGTAAACAAACTATGAAAGGAAGATACAACAACATTAGACATAAATATTTCTTTGGGGTAGATGTAATTTAAATATGCCAAAAGCTGAGCTTTTTTAAATAGTACTTTCTCTCTCAAATTACAGGGATTTGTCAAACAAATATTCGCCAAGTCCGTCGCCTACACGTTCAAGTTGAGTGATGTAATCAGTGATTTTCTTAATGGATTCGACTTGTTCATCCAAGAAGTGATGCTCAAGGACATGACTCAGCTGCAATAATAATAATAATAATAATAATAATAATAATAATAATAATAACAACAACGACGACGGCGATCATGGTTGTAAAAGCGTCAGAAAGGAAGTGAGACACAGAACTTCCATGATAAATCTGGGATAAAAAAAGTTGAGTGTTTATAAGCTGAACTCGGTCAGTAACAGATTGCAATGCTTACAACGAATCTCAAGTCAAACTACTTGAAAATTAGGTTAGGTATACAACAATTATTTTTAAATTGGTATGATTATTATCATTATCGAAATTACAGAATCAACAAACCTACATAAAACAAGTTGGTATGCTTAGAAAAATATTATTGTAACATGATTACATTGATGACGAGTTGGTAGACTTAGAAGAACATCAGTTTGGCTTCCAGACATGAAGCTGATTTGCCATAGGCAAAGCATTGCTTATAAAAGTGTCCGGTACACCAGTTAGTACCAATAGAAACATGCTTATTTTTCTGTATCTTCACTAGGTTTAGAGTGGCATCTACCATCTTTATCAACAGTTAGATGAGGTAGTACCGACGTTTTGTTTTTCTTCTATTGTATCTAAAACCAAAATTCAAGTTTGGAAACGCTGTCGGTAAAAGGCTCAAAAGTTTTTATGTTGAATTGTTGTTTTAAATCATGCCGACCGTAAAAACCTTATCTTATCTTAACAAATGTAATAAACCTTAGATCGGAGTATTTTCCAATATAATGATAGATATGAGAAATCCTATCCATAATTAGGATAAGTCCATTTTGTGAAATGATTCTGATGTATGTTTACCATTTATTCATTCACAAAAATGGTGGCCAGTTCAGAGTTCCATGGATTGTCATTGTAGAAGGCGAGATCAAAAACATGTCACAGCATGTACCATGATAGTTAGATAAATCAGCCCCCCAAATCTGTGTTGATACTGATGGGCAATATGTGGATATGATGTCACCTGTTCATTAAAATGTGCAATGCTGTTGGATGCAAATCTTTTCGGAACAACGCTGCATTCACTTTAGACACATACCGGTAATTGTTAATGGCCATATCAAGCGCGAAATTCAAAATAGCCACAGGACAGAGGGTTGTGCTATTCAACATGGATGTACTAGTCACCAGACACAGGATTTGCTCCGGAAATATAATGTACATACCACCAAAAGAACCCTTCAGCCGACGGTAGCTCCACAGCCGCGAGAAATATCCGGTAAGTGTATAAAATGTACACCGATGTATGCAGCCAAGATTGACTGCAGATTTTTGCATATTTTGAATAATAGGTGATATTAACCCCTAAACCGCCAATCATTATCATCACGGGTAAGGAGCTAATTTATCGGCCTACTACCATGTAACAGGAAAACCATTGCAGTCAAAAGTGGATTCGATCTTTATGATTGCTCTTTTGTATAATAACTTGGTGTAGTGCTACCAAGCCTAGATTTTACAACTCATTAATTTGCGAATAGACTGAATATCTAGTATTATTCAAGTATGTTGCTTGATTACTCACAAAATAGCTCATATACATATTGATCGCGCTATCAGCTAAACTTCAATGGACTGTAGTTGATAATTTAACAATAGCATCAGATTAGAAGATTGGAATCCCTGCCTCCGATTTATTCTGACATATATAGTCATGTAATTAAATGTAGGCTGTTTATTTTGAGCAATATTTTCTAGCAATCACGTGTTCATAAACATAGATTCATGGCCATGATTTTAGTATCATCACGTGATCTTCCGGTGCGCATGCTCACACGACCATCGCAAGGCACATTAATATGCCCACTAGATTGAAATACATGAAATAGTATATTTTGTACACTTACATGAGCATCAGTTTTCTCGGCATCACTGTGCAATTGCAAGAGTTGGGAGTTGACATAGCGTTCGGCCACCAATGCGTCTTGCATGGCCCATAGACCATTTTTCCACATCGCCCGGTCCTGTAAAGAAGCCTTGATAATCTAACTGCATAATCCTTATTTAATGCAGGGGCGGATCAAGCCCCTCTCCAAACACATACACACTCCCCAAATCACCAGAACGTTTCTTAGAGTTTGCTTTACAGTTAGACTGTTAAAATTATGCCCTGGAAACACTGAAAATATACCGGGGGTTTCGTCCCACAGACTCCTCGCCCACGTACACTCCCCTTAAACGATACTGAGCGATATGTCTGGATCCGCCCTTGTGACATGACACATTTTCAATATATGGATCCCTATAAACTTATAAAATGTTAACAAAATCTACATAATATCGCTGAATTATGCTTCAAAATATGTATAGATAATTACAGTACTAGCCTACCCCCACATCCTGGCAGATTGTACCCCCTACAGATTTAAAAAATAAAAACAACAAAAAACAAAAACATTGTCATCTTCGCGTTTCAAATCAAACGGAGGAGCCTGCTGACTGTCTTTTGCAGAATGCATGGAGTCCATTTCCAGTGAAGAAGTGGAGACAGGGCACGCACGCACGCACGCACGCACACACACACACACAAACACACACACACACACACATAGAAGGCAAATACATCGTCGTCTGCATCCTATGTATGCAATTTCTAATTCTAATCTTTCCACACCAAAAAATCACAAAAAAGGGGGAAAATATGCCCTTATATCTCAATATTGCAGAAATCTACGGAATTATCCGGAGCTTACGGAATGCTATGAACTACATCACTCCTGTTTCAATCGAGTTAGAAATTATAAATCAATGAATGAAATGAGTAAGGAAGATATAGGGCATAAAATAGCAGATAATAAGATATAAGGCATGACATAGTAGATAATAAGATATACGACATGACATAGTAGATAGTAAGCATGGGCGCCCGCAGGATTTGTACGCAGGGGGGTCAGGACTTTGTGCAGGGGGGGGGTCAGGATTTTCAGGGGGGTCTGTCAGTCACGGCCGAGAGAGTTAGTATAAGAAGCAGTCTGAAACTAAAGCTAATATTTATTAAGCGTTTTGAACAGAATCTTGTGACATATTTTCAGCTTCATTTGCATGATTAAACTTGTCTTTATATATATATATATATATATGTGTGTGTGTGTGTGTGTGTGTGTGTGTGTGTGTGTGTGATTTCCAGGGGGGGTCACGTGACCCCCCTTGACCCATGCTGCGGGCGTCCATGATAGTAAGATATAGGGTATGACATAGTAGATAGTTAAGATATTCGGCATGAAATAGCAGATAGTAAGATATTCGGCATGAAATAGTAGATAGTAAGATATAGGGTATGACACAGTAGATAGTAAGATATTCGGCATGAAATAGCAGATGGTAAGATATTCGGCATGAAATAGTAGATGGTAAGATATTCAGCATGAAATAGTAGATGGTAAGATATTCGGCATGAAATAGCAGATGGTAAGACATTCGGCATGAAATAGCAGATGGTAAGATATTCGGCATGAAATAGCAGATGGTAAGATATGCGGCACATTCGTAGTACAGACGGAAGAGCAGCAATTAAACAGGGTACATAAATTGTAAAGAGGTTACTGCATCTGAAAGACAGAGACAAGAGAAACGCCTCAAAAATCTATAGCGTATCCCATAGTAATAAAGCACTAGTGGTGACAAAATCTTTTTACACACCTCAGGACAAGTATCCTTGACAATTTCTTTCTTCAGGTCTTTCTTGTGGGACATGAAGTTGCAGATCTGTGTGAGCAAAATGTTTTCATAAATAATAATAATAAATAATAATAATAATAATAATAATAATAATAATAATAAAGACACATTATAACCAAATACCATGTCTGCCACAATTGTATATTTCCTTTCTAGTTCGAGCATTGCTAACTACATAATAAATTCGATCTTTATAACTGGATGTTTGTTTGTTTGTTGTTGTTGTTTTGGGGGGTGCGGGGTTGTCCTCGAAGTACTTTTGTACCCTAACACTCCTCATGATGTTGTAAAAACCCTATGGATCGCTCAGACTCGTGTCAGTCCCCTCAATTCCTCTACAATCAGCTCTGCTTTCTTTATTTCTGGATCCTTCTCTTTCAGTAGAACTCAACTGATACCTCTCATCATTACATGTTTCCAAAAGCAAATCTAGCGTTAAAAATCCATTTACTTCATTCCCTCTATCCTGGTGAATACCCTACCCTCTTAAAATCTTCTGAAGTGATCATTACCTCCCAAACCTTCACTACGACCCTAACACATAAGCGTGAAACCGGTTACTTCGATCTTTTAGCATAGAATCATGTGTGACTTTTCGTCTAATTGGAAGGATATGACCTTAGTGGGAAAGAAAACAATCACCAGATCGCAAACTCTCTGGTAACAAATCATCAAACCAGGAAACGAACCAATGAACGGATGGACAGACTAACAAGCAAGCCAGGCCAGCAATCAAAGAACAGACAAACAAAAAGGAAGTCTTTGTGTCAGAAAAGAAATAAGTTACGCAGGCATCAGTATCGAATCCTAGTTCGCTATCTTTTTGCTTGATAGTGTCACACATCGTCTTGTACTGCAAGAAAAATAAAACAACGTAGAAAATGAAAAATGTCATGAAGTGGGAGCACGATAACGCTGATTTATCTACAGAAATATAATACATAATTACATATATCTTTTATTAGACAATTTCAGTTAGTCTAGCTTGTAAACTCTTTATAGACAGGTTATCTTCTGCAAATAGCTCACATGTTATTTTTAATGATTTTATTCGATTCAAAACATTACATCTTTGAAAAAATCACGTGAATTTATTGCAATTTATACAACAGTTAGATGAACAATAACAGTGTTTTCATATTCAAAAGATATGAAATCTCTTAACACTAGGACCAAACAAGTAACTTTTTGTTCCCCGACCAAATCTGAATGTGGGTTCATGTGCTACTGATTCGTCGGCAGTCTGGAAGCTCCACAATAAAATATGACTAGACATTTCCAGTGATAACTGTTAATCCATATCTGGAAATCTCATTTGAAATGTACAAATGGAGCCTTTTCATTCGTCAGAATAATTACGGGCATGATTTGGAATATGCATCAATTATATTTTTGATAGCAAATGATGTCGAACTCTGTGTTAGCTATACGTTGTGGGCATGTATATGATTATGGTGTTTTATATAGCTGTAGCGTTCAAATTATTATTTGTCCAGGTAATTAAATCTGCACACATGCCCTTGTCTACCGCACAAAACCGTGATCGACCTGCAATTTTAATAGAAATACCGGACCGTCTTTTGACAAACCTGGATGTTTTGGAGGGAGATGTATCCACCTCTCTTATTGACGTAGTCCATTAGCATGGTTGCATGTTCCCTTTCTTCTTTAGACGCAGACTCAAAGAATTTGGCAAATCCAGGCAACGCTACGTCGCCACGAGAAAAGTACTGAGACTGAAAAAGACAAGAGTAGAAATTGTCATTTCCAGCTTTAGTATTCTTTGACTTTTTGTGCAAAAACTTAAAATTCACAATACAAATTCAAAATTTTCGGCGCCTGTAACTTTTGAATTGAAACGCAGTCCAGAATCACAAAACTTTAAGATTTGCTTAACTTCAGTCTATAATTAAAATTACTGAAAGAAAAAACAAACACACACAAAGACTCTCTCTCACCCACCCCCACCCCGCACACACACACACACACACACACGCGCGCGCGCGCGCGACCTCGACAGCACTTTCAGATAATCAAGCACATTTTAAAAAATAATAAAAGTTTTGTAAAGTTAAAATACCATTATTGTTTTGTGATTAGATAACAAAGGAAAACAAAAGAAAGAACAATATTTGTTCTTAATACCACTTTCGAATTCGGGCATTATCCAATACTGGCATTCGAAAATTTCACGTTTCAAACTTGGAAATCACTAACATTATTTCAAGAGCTATCTGGTGGGGAACCGCAGTGAAATATCTGAAAAGGCTAAACTCTGAATTTTGAATGCAAATGGGAAATCTGTGCTCTTTTAAAGATCTGAAATGCGGAGACCAACAAAGATCACTAACGAGAAAATCCAGATTTTTGTCATAAGTGTCTAAGAATATTGTAAATACGCTGGCCTGAAATCGTCAGTAATGAAATTCCATAGAGCATAACAAGTTATGATAAAATGGACCAACAAATCAAACGAAGAAAGTAGGGCTAGGTTGGACAAAAAAAAACCAGGACTGGGCCCAGGACTAACATTGCCAGAGACGCTTTGAGTTTCAATATCTTAAGGTAAGAAGACACAGAAACACCTGGAAAAGATAAGCGGGCTTAGCGCAACTCAACCAAAATAGCGTTTTGCGTTTCTGATGCATACCAATAATAAAAAGGACACATCTGGACTGAAGTTGAGAAGGATGCTCAGATTTGAATAGGATGGCGGGGAGTTCTAGACTGAAAGGGTTTAAGTCAAGTCACACCCTTACAGAAAAAATCAAATAAATGCTCTCCATGACTTGAATCCTAATGCAAGATTTTTTTTCTTCAGTTCACTAATTCTGTAAAGCAGCCAAAGGGAAGGACGCCAAGTATAATTACATTTTCAATGCAAATAAACCTTTTACATTGTGACTTCGGATTAGTCCATAGGTAATCGGATGTCACATGCAAATATAAGTTTGAAAGTAAAAAATAAAACAGAGGTTATTTTAAGGATTTCGTAAACCATACTCTATAAATAGCTTACATGTATTGAGAGCACAAATTAGATCAATAAAATCTTCTTGAAAACAATGACTAATATTTTATTAAATCGTTACGTACGTAAGCGTGGTAGAGGTAGCTAGCTTCTAATTCCAGACGGATCTGTTGAATTAGGTGGTTGTTAATTTTCTCCGAGTAGTTCTGACGTAAATTATCCACGAACGGATCTAGGAACAGAAATCTTTGGATTATAAAACAAGATAATAGTTATCTATTTGATTATTTAATGGTAGAGTGGAGCAGAAAGACATTTTAGTGAGGTTGTAACACCCTCCACATCTCCATGGTCTGGAGTTCGATCCTGCTTCCAGCCACGTGCAAGACTAAGTCGTCGTCATAACAGATGTAACATTGAGAAAACTAATTTGAATTAAAATGAAACTTGTCCATACAACAAGAGATTGTCCTTTTTGCATATATCTGCTTAATATACAAGTGGATTATGCAAATGTACCTAAAAGAGCCCATAAGTATTGTCCTTTATGAACAGATTACCTTTATAGGAAGGTGCCCAATATGAAAGGTTTCGATTATGTTTGATGAAGCTGGACTGAGTTTTAGTTGATAAGGTTTATTTGGATTTACCAGTTTACCATGCAGTTCGAATTCATTCATATCACGTTTTTAATAACAAAACAAACAAAACAATCTGCTTTTTGGATGACACGCACAATGTAAAGTAAGCACTGTACCCAAAAAGAATGTATTTTTTATCGACTATTCTTCTTGCATGCTTGCAGGCGTGTAGCGGCAGATACGCAGCTGCGTACAAAAATAAAAAAAATGACAAGAAAAAGAAATAATGCATTTCAAACCAATTATTTTATATGATTTCTTAGTACTGTAATCAACCTTGAGATAAGAAAAATCACTCAATGATTTCATGACCAGTGTTTACACTGAATATACGCAACCACCACGAAGCCCCACTAGCAGGAGCGGGTAACCCCTCAACCCACCACACAACCTTCCCCTCGCGTAGCTGCACGACGAGGGGAAAATCTTCGTCTTCTATATATGCGTATGACGAAAAATGGCCTACTTACAAGCCTGGCTTGCGTAGTTAAGGGGGTGGGATTATCGCCGGAATTGTGCAAGAATTAATAATTCGCTACACTTAATTGATCTTATCTGCACCATGATATACTGCTTAAGTCAGACTTGGATTATATAGTGCCAGCGCAGATACATGTCACATTTGCAGACTTTGGTTTGTTGCATGGCTCCTGCCAAAAGCAAAAAGTTCAACGATGCAGCTATATTTTAACGTCATGCAGTTATACGGCGAATAACTTTGAATGATTTCATCGTACCAGTAAATACCAGGATTCTAGTCGTAAGCAGTAAAATGTATTCAAGTAACATCGTGCCTCTGAAATACACAATCAAGCCAACTTTTGTCAATCACTACACCTTTACCTTTTCTGTCTTTTGATTTTCAAATACGAATAGGTTGGAGCTGGATATAACTTCTATGTTCGTCTTCAAATTAAAAAATAAAACTATGGAAGACGGAGCTGGCTTTTGTTGTTGTTCCTTTAATGTTCCATCTTTCAGTGTTTATATCTTTTTATCTTGCATGTTTCAATTTTCAAAGATGGAAGATGAATTTTCAATCGTCACACAGACCTCTTTTTGTATGAACAAGATTGACATATGTCTTCATGTTGCATCACTGGCAGGATGCGCATATCAGAAATGACATGCATATACTTTTCGTGCTGCACTGAATATATTTAAATATTTTGTTTTTTCTCCTTTTTGATGGAGGAGAGTTTGCCAAACACTGTTGAATATGGTCATGAAATTTGATGTGTCCTTTATGTCAGCGCCAATACAAAACACATATAAACTGTGGTTGTAATTACCAAGTTTTGGATTATGTACCGACGAAGAAAGCGAGAGATAGCATTCTACAGAATCGTCTGCTGGTTCATAATTTACATAAACCTTGAAAGTTTTATAAATTATAATCGTGAAAGAAGAGACAAAAATTTAGCTCAGATTCATGGACGGGAAACACAATAGCAAATCTGTTTCATACAGTTTTACTCTCGTCCGTTCTTTGTACTTTCATAAAGTAGCATGTTACTTTTGTATGCACCTTTTGGGCGCAAACGCAAAAATTTCCACGCAATCCCGCACTCCATCCCAACCCCCACCTAACACTGATAACAATTCAAGTAAAAAAAAAAGCTGATTCCGGGTTCAAACAGCTCGTTCAGGCAGTTTTGTTGCATGTTAACATGAACAAAGAGGCAGTTTATAATTCAAAATGACAGCTTCTGACAGACCAAGGAACCAGAGTGGCCAGTCACCATGCACTGGAAGGAGGTAAAAAGAAATGCATACATCTTGTCATGTTGTGGGGAAAATTTGCTGATGCTTCATGGTTCATGTATACACATACTTTCCTATAGTTAATTCGTAGATAAAAACACCTGGATAATGGCAATACGTATTATGCAAGATTTCGACTATAGACCCAATTCTGGACAAAGAAACTACCTATCTGTTGTGTAACCATTACGCAACGACCAGTTCATGTTAAATTCAAAGGGTTGGACATATGCACATATAATTAGGTATTTGCATATTTTATGTGTCGTTTATAATAATTATTGTAGAACCAAGCATGTATGGAATATTTAGTTGTGAGTGCGTGAGTTGACCTGAAAATTTATTCGCCATTATTTGGATGAAAGTTCTGTGACAGTGTGGTTAATTCTCCTGAGATTAGAGCGAGAAGACCAGATTATACGTCCTTTCTAATTCTACAGGAAGCTTTCCGGGTGGGAGCGACACCCGAGGAACGGAGAGAAGGATGATACGTTGAGAACACGTGAGAGGTCTACTGTGACGTATGCAATTTGGGTGGAGGGGTAGTGCCGGAAGGAAGCGTGGAAGAGAGTTCCGGAACTGCAAGGAGAGCACGGACTCAAGCTTACCGGAAGTACCAAAGGAGAGAAGCGAGAGGCAGACAGATGAGTAACAATCAAGGTCATTGTCTGTATTGGTCGAAAGAATTACGGTTGAGAAATTGTCGATGAAATAGCTGAATACGGTGATATTTACTAAATTGTTATACCTTTCCAATGAGTCTTTTATACGCCTAGACCATCGGCATTGCTATGTAAGATTGATATTTGCTTAAAAGTTCCCAAAGGACTTAATTCCATCCCATATTCGGGAATATATCATTTAATCAGCACTGAGTAAGAAAATAAAATAAAGTAAATTGCTATTTAAGTATGAAAAATCTTAAAATATTTGTCTCTGTAATAAATGTTAATTACTTAATCTTACAGAGTATGAAAATATTTAACACATTTCAAGGTCAAATGATGTACACTAAAATCGTCACATTCCTTAGGAAAGAAACAGACCTTGTATAATGCATGCCTTGTTATGTAACCTTTCTGACTACGTGTCTGTAACATTGTATACATAGATGATCAACATAAGAACTTTGTGCTCCACAGTATAAAATCAGCAGAATTAGGAATATTAATTACATAAAGTAATTCGAGATATTCATTACATCAGTTAATTAGTTATATTAATTACATAATTTAAATATGGATATTAATTACATAAGTTAATAATACCATCCAGTGTCATACAAAAGGTTGTACATTTCATTTTGAACAAGTTCTTTGAATAGTTAATTTAGTCAAAATTAAAACAAAAACAATTACGTAATCGCCGTCTTTTAAAAATGTAATTTCAAAATGTATTCCATTAATACGCAAATAAACACCATTTACTTATAGCCAAGTGTCTTGACGTAACTTTACCCAGGCATTAAGATACAAAGTACTTTTGAGTTGGGTCAATGCGTACATTCGTTGATCTGTCCAGGAGTCGGTTATCGCTATCATCAGAACTCAGGACGAAGGAGGGTGATCATATTTGTGTTTGACAAGGGTGCATAGATCACAAGGGTGCGTAGATCGCACGGGGACGATAAAGGTTTTTGATCTTGAATTCATCCCAAGTTAATAGGAGGGATTTGAAAGTTACACTTTCATATAGAACTTTGTTTGTACTCAATCCATCCACAATGATGGAGGGACGATGATTATATTTAGTATGATGCTTGAAAAGGATGCGTCTATGAAAATGAAAGTTTTCAATCCTGATTTGTCGTCATCGGGGCCGGGGAACTGACATAGGTTGTGGATCAAACGTATTTGATATACTTTGTGTGTGTTTGTGATGTCATTCATTTGTATTTTGTTTTTCTTGCTGTTGAAAAATGTCTTAGAATATTTAGCATTATAAGCCTGGTCACTGTGCCGTTTCAAAGAAATATACCTGAATGATTTTCATTTAATTGTTGCCCAGTTATAACGAATAGAAAGTACTGAAAATAAAGTTGATATAACTGAATAACGGTCTTTCACGTCCCCTCCGCCTACATCTTCTAGATTTATTTATTACATCAATTAATTTTCTTGACATGGAATATATCTTAATTTATCTTATTATTATTTATTAGTATATTTGCGAGAGGCAGATTATAAATACTGAATGGGAAAAAACGGTAACAGAATGCATTTAGATGGCATTTACATTTACAGTAAAAGTATCATGTATGCAATACAATGGTGAACTCTTCGAAGAATCCCAAGAACTGTAAATTATCGAGGATTATTTGATATTCGATCATGACTTTATCATGGATTTGGTATACAATAGTTAATTCTTTTTGAACTAACAAAAAATAAGCACGTCACTAACGGGTGAGAACTATGAAGTTCCTTTCTCAAATTCTGGAAGATACAAGGGAAAGTGGTCGCTTATACCATGTTGGTGGATCCTTCTGGGACCTCTGATTTTCTACATCTCAAACACCACTTCGTGCCAATATTTTTGCCATCGTTTATGTTCTCAGAACCGGTTGTACAAATCGAATTAAAATAATGAGAGAATGATGGCAATATAAATGTTTGCATTGTTTTATTATATTAATATATACATTTGGTATCATGGTGGCCAAAGTATAGTCGCTGTAGTTATCTTAGCAGTTTATTGCAAAATAATTCAAACATAACGTCACATTTCTTAGAGCTAAATTAAGCTAAATCAACAAGTTTCCTTACCTGTGGAACATATACCAATCAAAGTTAGAATCAGCAAAGAGGTCTTCATGGTTGTGCTACAGCTAGTAAGCTATGGTTCGTTTACAAACAAAGACTCTTGTTACAGTGAGATTCGGCGCAAACTATGAACTCTGCCCTTACCCTTAACATACTTTTATCTCTTATCTGCACTCATAGCTTACAGAG